>OMLB01026539.1:7167-25416 GCA_900302555.1 Myripristis jacobus | reverse complement strand
ACGTGATAATGTTTATTCTGTATTGCGGTACCTCTGTGGGCGGAAAACCAGCTGGTCAGCCCCCCAAAGTGCCAGTGATTCCCAGCCTAAAGAAGCAACACAATCAAATAGGAGGTTTTAATGCCCCCCTTTTGGTATACTCTTATTACATCAATAACAAAAAGCACATAATCTAAATCCTAAGCAGAAGCATGTGTTCCTACCTTCCTAGCAACCTATATGTCAGCGGATATGTGTAAGCTGGTCTTCATTGCAATTGTCAGCAGCAAGCGATTCTTCATTGCACAGGCTATGGAAAACTATGAAAACCTATAAGTAGCACGCCCCTACGTGTATGCAAGTATATATATGGTTATGTATTAGCGTTAGCGTATATCATGTGTCTATATGGGGTTCAGGGATACAAATAACGGCCTTCTTGGTCTTCATCGTCTTCATCGACCTGGTCCACTTCAGTCTCGTCCTCCCCGGGCTCAGGAAGGGAGACCAGAGGAATCATCTTTCCAGGGTGTTCAATTTTGTGTTCAGCTCCCATATCAATAAAGTCAATCACTATTTTTTTTTCCAGGAAGCATCTGGCACGGGAAAACTCCCCAGCCCCTTCAGCTCTTCCAAAGCTTTTAGTATTTTAATTTGTTGTCATTTTAGAGCAATTCATTATTCTTTTATTTTTTCATGAACACTTACTGTCAATAAATGTAAAAATGCAGAATCATCTTTTTCTTAAAAAACATAAATATATATAAAGCATGTAGTATTTAAAACAATTAACAATTAACAACTAATAAAGCAAAACATTTTTCACAAAGGTCTGTCATGTGTTACACATGATCAGTAATTTTGCCAAATACACTAATGGTAATCCAACACATCTGCATATTTTTCCTTCATAACCCTGAATTTATTGATGCTGTCTAAATATAAATATCCTTTTAATTTTTTTCTGATCTCAAATTATGTGTTTTGTATTTTTATAGCATCTGTATACTTGTGATTCCAACAATTCAAAAGCCACACATCTAAAGCTATGGTGTAAATGCTTTGTGGGTGTGTATGTTTGTGTGTGTGTGAGTGACTGTGAGTAAGACAGATGGAGAGAGGGAGAGAGAGAGAGAGAGAGAGAGAGAGAGAGAGAGAGAGAGAGTGAGTGACTCTCATGTCCATGGTCTCATGATACAGATAATTAGTGATATCCTTTAAATGGGGTTTGCCACCAATGTTGTGAGATAAGGGCTGTTACTTTAGAGCTAGCACAGTGACCTCCACTATGCGCTTTCTGACATAAGTACATAAGTACTCTCTTGGTGCTGGAGCAATCTCAGTTGCTTTTGGTGAGAATGTTTTGTCTTTGGGCTAGGTACAGTATGTCTCCGGATAAGTTAGGGTCTTAACTGGCACCTGTTGTTTTGGTTGGTTTGGTTTAACATCTCCCATAAAACACTGGCAATTAGTCAAGTCTTTAAAAAAAAAATCATTGTTAACACTTATAAATAATGTTGAGTAATAGAGTTATATTCAATGAAAGCACAATGCAAGCCATGCTAATTATAAATGTAAAACATTATGTTTTTAAGTGTTAAAAAATAATACACCCTCCAATAATAAAATGGAATTTTCGCCCCCGTTTGTGATTTTGCTGTGCTTTTCTCTTTTGCACTACTTTATGTTGTATTGTCATAATACTTCATCTATTTGTCAGTGATGCTGTTGTCTCTTTTTTCCCAAAACAGCAGCTGAATAACAAATATAATAAACCAAAAATAATAAATCCATAAATCCATTAATATCAGTCTATTTGGTCTTCTGATACTAGGATTTCAGTTTTCTTTTTCTTTACCCCCCTTTTTTTCTTTTTCTTCTTCTATTAGCTTCTGTTAACCATTTTCTAGCCTGGGGCAGGTCATATTTATCATTCGCTTTGTTTTCCCCTGTCCAACCTTTTCTATGTCTTTCACAAATTTTGAACATGTTTCTGGTGGTAGTTTGCATTAAATTCAAACTTTTTCCTCCATATTTTTTTTTTATGTTCTTCGGATCTTTTTTGTCAGGTGACGTGGTGTGGTGACAGGAAAGGCCAATTAGGGGTCAGTGTCGTTTTTCTTGGTTGCATGGGACTTGGAAGTTTGGATCTCCCACCACAGAATAGGCACTACGATAATCAATGTTAGTGTCCCCAATATGGTTACTGCCACCCTGGTTCTACAGCCTAGTCTCCATAGTGGAGTCTTCCTAGATATCTTCGTCGTCGGTTGTCTGTCCAGTCTCTGGTACGGTTTCAATTCCTGTGTGGTCATTGTCAGCGCTCTCCGTGTCTTCAAGTGTCCCAGTCGGGGTCACGGGGTCAGGGTCAGTAAGAGAGATTCCTAAGTCAGTCCGAACCCCAGTCAATGTTCCCTTCCATCTATCAATAACTTTGCAACATCATTAAATACATACATGTGTTAGACCGAGAGGCTGAATGGCACAGCGCCGGAGTGGGGACCCGATTAAGAAGCTTCTACACGGAGCCTAGTACTCTGTGCACTTAATCAATGGGGATTCTCCCAGTCTATCCACTCGTTTTAATTCACCACCTCTGCAACACCAACAATACCCTATCTAAAAAATCCCCGTTCTAATCTATTCCGATGCCCCCCTGTTACAGAACTACTTGAGATCTGTGTCAGCGCAGGAATTCTCGACCAGTCTCAACTGTTCGATACACTGCCACATGCACAGTAAAAACATCAATCAAGTAGCAAACCACCCCATATTGGTATGAAAAATAACAAACTTCACCCAGTGGCATCGGGATTTTTCCCGACATCAGAACTTTTCCTGACATCAGAACTTTTTCCCGACATCAGAACTTTTCCCGACATCAGAACTTTTTCCTGACATCAGAACTTTTTCCCGACATCAGAACTTTTTCCTGACATCAGAACTTTTTCCGGCATCAGACCCAGTCTGACATCGCTCCAAGCGGCATCAGACCCAGTCTGGCATCGCACCCAGCAGCATCAGGATGTCTCCCAGCATCAGACTATTTGGCAATAATCCAGCATTGGACTATTTGGCAATAATCCGGCATCACTTTAAGTGGAAATTCTAGCGTCCTATAAAACTTTTAGATTTATCAATTTAAACTAGACTAGGACACTTATTCACCTTCCCTCGCGTGAGTCTATGTGTTTATACTTTACATGTGACCATTCAGTTGAAAAACACAAACAGTTAGGCCTATTTATTTTCCCATAATTTTTCCCATAATTTTAGCAAATTTAGTGATCAGAGGGTAGCATTAATCAGACAATTCAATTTAGTATGTCCAATGTGCAGAAATTTCAGATGGAAAAAGGTTTTCTGCTTTACCTTTGTTTAGGGCCCTGGAATTGTCTGAAAAAATTACTCCTCCGATCGACTCTGGCGGTCCTCAATCAGACACGGTCTCACATACCCCCTTTCCACCAAAGCGGTTCCAGGGCTGGTTCGGAGCCAGTGCCTGACTTAGCACCGGTTCTTTGGTTTTCCACCGCCCAAGCACGGGCCAAACTGGTTCCAAACTGGTTCCAGGCAAGCACCAACTCCGAGCAGGGGCTAAACAGGAGCCAGAGAAAGAACCGATGACGCAACCCATTACATCATTGGTGGGCGGGGTTACAAAACAAAACAGGAACTGCGAATGCTATAAAAATAGTTAAGCAATAAGCGCAAGAAGCCGTGGGTTACACTGATTTTACAACGGCATGGAACGCGGCTCAGCCAATCACATTTAAGGATGGGAAGCACCCGTTTTATAACTAAACATAGTTGTCATTCATTCCGACCACGAATACGACGGGTAGCCGCCAGTAATTGCATTTTTCGCCTCTGGATTGCAATGTAGGCTTGTAAAGACACAAGCAGTATTTGCATGGCTAATAAATCCAGATCCTGCTACACCTGGGGCCAGAAACTGTATCGGGAAAGCAGCATTATATGCTTGACTGAGACATGGCTCACGAACATCATCCCCGACAACCATCGCTTCCAGCTATAAGAATGGCAGTTCATTTAAATTGCAAAGGGTTGTGAAAATAGAAAATGTGGTTATTTAGAGGTTAGAATTAAAGTTCAACGATATGCAAAAAAGATAAACAAGATAAGTTTTCAAAATTTATCATGGTGTTTTTTCACAAACGTAAACACAAGAAATCGGACACTAATCCTACATCAATGATCTGATATTTAAATGTCATTGTAATAACATGAAATAAGATAAGGTGAAGTTCAAGTCATAAAAGCAGCACATGTAAAATAAAATAAAACACAACAGATAAAGATGAAATACAAAATTTTAAAAAAGGACATTGCATTTTTACTTAAAGCTACTTTGAGCAATATTACATGCATTTTGTTTGAGTCAAATGACCCCTTGCCCTTGGATCTTCTTTCTACCATACACTTCACAGCCAGCCTGTTGTTATTTCCTGATCTGAGCTTTCTAAATGTATGCTCCAGCCTGTATAAGCTCCTCCTCTGCCCTCCTCTTCACCTGCTTGCCGCTTCAACTTACTTCAAAACGCAGATAAACTTTCAAAGTTTTAGATCTATTGTGCGAGTGCTGCTGTTGCTGCAATCAGCACTGCAGCCTCAGAAAAAGTTTATTCAAAGCAGCTTACCTTCTCGCTGAAAGTTTGCAACTTCACCACATTTTCTATCTGCAAGTCAGACTAAATAAAACAAGTAATCCAACATTAGCCCTGTGAGAGTTAAATGTGTCCATCATTTCCATCAAAAACATTATTTAGGGGCTCCTCGGTGGCTCACTGGTTAAGAGTGCATACACCATGTACCAAGGCTTAGTCCCGATCGCAGCGACCGGGGTTCCAATCCGACCTCAGGTCCTTTGCTGCATGTCGTCCCCTCTCTCTCTGCTGCCTTTCCTGGCTATCTCTACTGTGACTGTCAAATAAAGCAGATATGCCAAAAAAATCTTTAAAAAACAAAAACAAAACATGATTAAGCATTATTTAAATATTAATTTGGGGTTTTGTACAAACAAGCTGCTCTCAATATGGAAACAGGACTGACAAGCTCCCAACACCCTCTTGTGATCAGAAATTGCATATTTATAATTTGACCAAAGTTCCTTATTTGGCTGTTAAGTTTAGCGGTTAGCTAACTTGTGCTCTGAAAAAAGGTGGCTCTATGACTCTGCCAATTGAGGTTTAGCTCAACATAATTTCTGCCACCAATAAATTTTTGTACAACTAAAATAAAACTTTTACATTTTGATTTTGTCAGAAGGATAATTTTCCTTTTTCCTTCCCAGTTCACCAGCACCCAGGGAGTTTGTTTGAAATTCTGCATTACTCCGTGTGTCATATTGCTTTCTTACACTTATGTTTTGCATATTTCTGTTGTATCTTGTTTTTCAGAGACACCTCTCTCCTGAGGACTTCCAGCAGGTCTTCGGCATGACCCTGGAGCAGTTTGACCGCCTGGCCCTCTGGAAGAAGAACGACTTGAAGAAAAAGGCACGCCTTTTTTAAAATAAATAAATAAATGCCAATGACATCTCAACAAGCATCTGTCCCATCCGGCGGGAGCAGAGAGACAAAAAACACCCATTTGAAATATATAGAGTATATGCACCGCCATAATCCCCCTAATTTCCACCTGTAAAACGGCATGCCATCTGCCTGTAAAACCACAAGGAGGCATTCCGTGGGAAAGTCTTCTTGATGCTGCCGTAATGACATGAGGCAGCATTGGTCATCTGTAGCTTTTTGTATGCAATGTCATTCAAATGTTTGACTTTGCCAACCGTATGCGGGAGGCAGGGGAGCTGCATTTGCATGGCCTGTGTTGATGCTCCTCGCATTTCTCCTCATGTGTTTTCTGCATCTGCCCCTCCAGTCCCATCCTGTCTCAGCCCCTCCAACAGGCAAACATGAAATAACATCTTTTTCTAATTCTCCTGCAGGCCTTTCTCTGAGTTATTGTGGTTCTATCTGCTTACATGTGCGCACCCTCTTCCATCATGTCAATCTTCACTTACCTTTCTGCTTCTGTCCAAAGTATTTCATCCACAGTCAGTTTGTTTTTAAGATTCCCTGCTCTGCCATCTTGTCTCATCATGTATAATTTGCTTGCCTGACCGTAAGGCCTCTCTGCCTTTTTATCTCTGGCTCTCCATCATCTTAGTTGTTCTTCCTGCACTAACTGACTGTAGCATTGTCAAGCCAGCCCACTTGCCCATCTACATCTCCATTTGTATAATCTCTCTTTTAGTTTAGGATGGCAAAGGGACTGACTTGTACACATTTACTGTTTAAGCATGTCAAGGCCAAAGCTAGGGATGAGAAATGGCAGTTTGAGCCTCTGATCTTATCATGTCCTTTTGTTTTTGCTTTTTTTCCTTCCAGTTCTTTTTCAAGCAGAAGGAGACAAGTCTGAGAGTCAGGAGAAACTCAGCAAGTAGTTTTGATATGCATGCCCTGATAGGGTGAACATGGTCCCATATCTCACACAAGCCTCTTGTAAAGCAGTACAGATAGGGGAGCCAGCGCTAGATAGGGGCCACCACACAGCATGGAATCACAAATACATGGTGGTTGAGGGTGGAATTATAGGCCTTCAGAATGGCACTGCAGTCCCCTTAGCAGACATCCAGAGGGTTTCAGACTCTACAAATTTGTCAAACCCACAGCATTACCAGGTTGGCATATGCACTCACATCCAAAAAAATGATAATTATTTTTATAAGCTATTTTTGACTTTTGGAAAGGATCATTGAACCAGTCATGAGACACAGCAGAGCTAAATCTTGATTTTTGTTACAAAACGGATTTAGAAAGCCCCATGCTGACTTTATTAAGCTTCACAGCTTCACAGACCTGCAAACAGCACTTAAGCATATCAAGTAAGGTCTTGCTTTATTTTAAAACTAGATACTATAACTGTGTTATAGCTTCTCAGATTCAACTCTTTATATTGTTTGATTTTTGAAAGCAATGCCGCCTAAAGCTTCACATACACAGCTGAAGTACAACAGCCTGCTTGTTTGCTTGACAATAAACCAATCAACTTGGCAACTAACATACTGTTATTTGTATGTGGACATATAATGGACATATATCAGATCTATTTGTCTCCAAGGTTGCTATACAAGCCATGGTGTATAACTGCTTTTTGGGCATGTATGGGAATGGGAGAGTGGGGTTTATCCAATGACCTCCAGTTAGAAATGTATGAAAAAACAATTCATCTGTGTGGTTTTGAATTTGTTTCTTTTCAGTCTTTTGATTTGAGTGTGTGATTATTTTGTGTTCAGATGTCAAATGAAATGCCCAGGTCAGCCGCTTACAGTATGCTAGCTTGTGTTAGCTATTTATTTATTTGCAATACTTCAGGAACGGTTTCTTTAAGTCTTGTGGCAAACATGGGTGTCGTGTCAAATGAAGGAATAATATCATTGAGGAGATAGATTTTCTGAAAAACATATCAAATTTTAATTTTAATCTAATTAAATGTATCAAATCAAATGTAAGTAACACACTAACTTGTGTCATAAACCGTCATGTCCTCTCCTGTCTTGATTTCTAATATTCATCTGTTAATAAAGTGCTTTATTCAAACAGCTAAGATACCATGGAGTGGAGTGCTTCAATTTTTTGTGAAATCTTTTGTCAGACCCTGAGGCATGTAACCTAAGAGGGGTGACTGAGAAGTGTGTGGCCTAAGCTTCTGCCGTAGCACACTTAGTTCTGTGGTCACACAGCAAACAGATCCTTTTGTATAAAAGCTGCTATTAGGTAGTAGTCAGAGGGTGCCATATCAGGAGAACAGGGCAGGTGTGTGACCAGTTCGAACCCACATTTCTGGATTGAAGCCATGGCCATTGTGACATGTGGGCTGGAGCATTGTCCTGGGGAACGAGCACCCATCTCGTCAGCTTTCCATGCTGAATGTTCTTGATTTTCTGCTGTTGCTGTGTCAGGAGATCAGCATAGCTGTCCTTGTTGATGGTGTGACCCTTTTCCAGGTCATCCACCAGTGGTACTCCTTCTCTGTTCCAGAAAACGTTAGCCATCACCTTGCCTGCGGACATAACCATCTTGGCTTTCTTCGGAGATGCAGAACCTTGCACCTCTGGTTGGAGGTGATGGACCCAGGTTTCATCCATGGTCATGAATCAACAGAGAAAACTCTTGGGGTCTGCCATTGTCCCTAGATATGTTGTGCTCAGTCCTTTTCTAATCAGGCCAAAGAAGCTTCAGGATCCAACCAAGTTTGTTGCAAATGATTGCATGGACGTATTCCTAAGAGATACCCAGCTCAGTGGCAATGTCACACATGGTGACCCGTCAATCTGTTATGATAATGTCATGAACCTTGCCAATGATCTCCTGTGTGAAGATGGTGACTGACAGGTGTCCCGTTTTATGGTAACTGACAGGTGTCATCTCCCTGCCACATTTTAAATCAGTAGTCCCATCCCATCCCAAGCCCCATCCTTCCCTAGTGTTGCCACCATGACTTTTTGGACGCCCTTGAGACCGAGGAACAACTAAAGTTAATAACTTCAAAGTTTTGTGTAATAATTCAACAAGGTGTACTGCACACAGATTCATAGAAAACTGTATAGCTCATCTGCTTCTAACTAAGGCGACAAACTTATCAATCCCCCCTGCTATATGCAGTTTGTATGAACTTGAATCACACTGAATTTATCAATATTGTCCTGACAATAAATAAATATTCTATTATTCATCTGAAAGAATTGTCTTAAGTATAACAGCAGTTTATCTGAGCTAACAAGAGGCTCACTGAGATGAACAATAGAACAGTGGAAAGAAAAACAAACGCAGTGCACAACTTGATTGGTATTTTGGGAGACAACAGCTGAACTGAACATTAACTCCAGTTAGACTGTTTTTTGAGATTTGAGACAAAATCCCCACATTTAAGCTGAAATGGATGCTTGTTAAGTTTGATGAGGTCAAAGCCTTTTCCAGGTTTTGAGCTGAACAGTCACCCCACAAAATCAGGCGGGAGCAGTCAGCTTTGAGCAGGAGGCCCTGCAATGTGAACATGGATCAGTAGCCAGAGGTGTAGAGTTCAGATCCAGCACACTAGATTGCTCAACCAGTGAGGCCTTTCATGTCTAACAGGCCTCTCACACAGAAAAACAAAAACAAAAGAGCACTTTCAAACATCAACAACATAAGTTATGAATGACCTTGAATCATGTTATAATAGTATTCATGTTATAACATGACCACAGTCTGCTTGGGAAAATGCTTCTAGGATAAGAATATTAAGTCTACCAAATGCAGCAGGCCAAAAAACACTGAGTGAAACCTTCTCCTAAATTGCAAATCTGTTATCTGTCTTAGATACTCTGTTGCTATTCATACATCCTTCTTTCTGTTTCTGCTTTAACAACCTAATTACTTACACAAAGACCACATGTTCCCAAAGTTCCTGGGTTCTTTGAGGGTGTCCAGGGATGTTATAGGGGGTTCCTAGAGTGATGACAGGAGTTCCAGAGTGATGACAGGAGTTCCAGAGTGATGACAGGAGTTCCAGAGTGATGACAGGAGTTCCAGAGTTCTTTGAGGGGGCCCAGGGATCCAGATGGTGGTTCCATGACTTCTAGGACTTCTGATGAGGTTCCAGGGCTTCAGACAGGAGTTCTGTTTTTTTTTCTTGTTTTTTTGTTTGTTTTTTCAGGGGGTTTCAATTGTCTTTAAGGTAGTTCTATGAGTCTTAAAGTAGATTTTCTGGGTCTTGAAGGGAGTTCCAGTGTTCTTTGAGGGGGATCCAGGGGGACCCAACAGGTGCTCCATCGTTCTTTTAAGGGGTTCTACGGGTCCTCATGAGGACTCTAGGGTTCCTTGAGATGGTTACAGGGGTCTTTGAGCAGGTTATAAGGGTCTGGAAGGAAGTTCCAGGGGTTCTAACAGGGTTCTAGGGTTTTTGAGGTGTGTTGTAGGTGTCCTCAAAGTTCCAGGGTTCCCACTGAGAATTCAAAGGCTCTTCGAGGTCATTCCAATAGTCCTTAGGAGTTTTCCAGGGGTCTGGGAGGAAGTTTTCAGTGGTCTGGGCAGTGAGGGGGGTAGGGTTCCAGGGGTCCCCAGGCAAATAATTAATAGCTTAATCAAGTTATTATTTCATTCACTGGATATCGAGTGCAATGAGATAATTTATCATGAATCTTATGAATCCTAACCCTAACCCTTTATACAGGATTACTAAATGAGCAGATCTGGTCAAATATGGGTCTATGTCGGGTCCTTGTTTGGAAAATTCACTTATTTTCTATCAGCAAGACTTGCTGAGATCAAGATTCTTGATTTTAGGAAAGGCCAAAGAAAAAAAAACCTAAAATTAAAAAAAAAAAAAAAAATCGAACACACAAACAAACAAACAACATTCATGACAGCAATAAGGATTGGGAATGTACAGACAGACAGACATGACTGTGGCTTGTGCAATTCAATACTTATTCACTGCACAAAAACTGAAAACAAAACAAAGATTAAAGCTGCAAGCAGCGTTGGACGGGCCCTCGCACCCGTGCGCCGTGTCCGCCCTGGCTCGGTGTTGGACGGTCTACTTTTTCCACTATGTTAGGGTGATTTATTGGAGAAAATAAGAGCTTTTATTTTGAAAGAGTTGGGGGCTTTTATTTTGAATGGCCGAGGATGTCCTAGTGTGTGCTTGACATGAGCACTGGCAGCTGTGTCATGGTCAGACCAAAATGCAGGCAGACAGAGAAAGCCTCATTCAATCCAATGGAGAAAGAATTCGGGGCTTTTATTTTGAAAGGCCGAGGAGGTCCTAGTCATCAGTACTAATGGACATTAGTACTGGCATCTGTGAAAATAAGGGCTTTTATTTTCTGCAAAGCGAAAATATGGGCGAAAACGTGACTTTCAAACGCAAATTGCGGACTTCCTGTTGGTTTTAGGTGGGGGGCGCGAGCACGAAAGATGTGGGGCTTGATGAGATCTACGTTTCGGCATTGGTTTGGTCTTTCTACGACATTCCTGTAGGCCCCTAGCTCTGCGTTTGTGTGCGTTTGCATCCCTAGGGGGCGCCAGCGAGCCTATTTTTGAACTTAGGGGGTTCGATTTTTGATTTTATCGAATTTTTCGCCAGACTTGATGTACGTGCCGAATTTGGTGAGTTTTTGAGCATGTTTAGGGGGTCAAATTAAGCGTCAAAGAGATATAATAAAAGGAGAAGGAGAAAAAAGAAACGATACAAAAACAATAGGGCTTCGCACTGGGACAGTGCTCCGGCCCTAATTAAAGCTGCGAGCAGCGTTGGACGGGCCCTCGCCCCCTTGTGCCCACTCGTGCCCACTCGTGCCCGGTGGCCGTGTTATTAAAGTGCATAAAATTCATTCATTCACCCACCATCCACAGCCACAGCTCCCACCCCAGCCCCTAGTGTGTATTAGGAGAAGGCTGCAGGCAGCTACAGAGTCACATGACCTAGAGTGGAGAGCAGAGGAGACCAAAGTCCAAAAGTGTTAAACAAGTCTTCATAGGGGCCAGAAACTTGGTCAAAGTAAAACAAAAATTGCATACTTTTGTAGGAATTTTTGTCCTCTTTCCATCTGCATAGGCGTGAAAGCAGTCAGACTTGTACTTTAGTCTCCAGGGGCCTAATTAGTGCCACAGTGCCTGAAACTGCCTGCCTATTAACACAGGAAAAAACGGAGGTGTTGGTTTTGGCCAGTCCAACTTTGAGGGCTTGTCAAATCCAAACGGTTCGGAATAATGATTAACCATGAAGAGCTTTAGTTAAGCGTAGTATCCTCTGTTATGTATTAAATTTTCGAACCGATTCCATTAACGCCCTGGTAGGAGATAGATTTTGTGCAAAGTGAAAATTTGGGCGAAAACGTGACTTTCAAACGCAAATTGCAGACTTCCTGTTGGTTTTAGGTGGGGGGCGCGACCGCGAAAGTTGTCAAGCTTGATGAGATCTACGTTTCGGCATTGGTTTGGTCTCTCTATGACATTCTTGTGGGCCCCTGGGTCAGGTTTTGCGTCCCTAGGTGGCGCTAGCGAGCCCATTTTTGCACTTAGGGGGTTTGATTTTTGATTTTATCGAAATTTTCACCAGACCTGATGTACGTGCCAAATTTGGTACAGAGGGGGTCAAATTACGCGTCAAAGAGACGCAATAATAGGAAAAAGAAGGAGGAGAACAGGAAAAAACACTACAGTTACAATAGGGCTTCGCACTGCTCCAGTGCTCGGGCCCTAATAAAACAAATGCAGGGCTCTGCATGCAAGTTTTGAACTGAGTTCAGAGAGAGATTTTGGCGGTGGCGGCAGCAGGGACGGGGGGCGTCTGCATCAATGTGTCAATTGACGTCGTCTGTAGCTACTTCAGCGAGCGCGTGAATCAATGTATCGTTGGAATATTCTTTTTATTTGATTAGCTGGTGCGTGGCAGGGCCGTCTGAACTCTACCCGGAACTCACTTGATTCCTCTACCTGTTCCACTGTTATAAAAAATAGCGGCGCAACTTGGTGGGCGTTATCCTGGTAATTTCTCTGCATGAGAAATACAAGGTGTGGCGTGTGAACGTGTGAACAGGTTGAAATGCATGTGTCTCGCCCAATGCGTGAGACTTGAGAGCCCTGTGTTGCATATCAACATTTAGACTTGTAGCCAGTGTGGTGGGGCCATTATGTCAGTGTCGCTTGACTGTTAACATTCACAAACACTAGCTAACATTAGCATCTTAGCTACTTTAGCCACTTCCGTTTTCTTTGTTAGAAAAAGCTTATGGTTAAGGTTAGGAAAATGTGAATCATCATGGTTAGGGTTAGGAAAATGTTCATTGACATGTTTAAGGTTAGAACAAGGTTATGGTTAAGGCTAGGAAAATGTTCATCATCATGATTAAAGTTACAAAAGGTCATGGTTAAGGTTAGGAAAGGTCATGGTTAATATTATGAAACATTAGCTAATGTTCACAAGCTAATATTAGCGAACATTAGCTAACAAACACGTCTCTTGCTTGAGCCAGGACTCAAACCCCAGTCTGCAGAAGAAGAGCCCTGTTGAATGTGCCATCCACCACCTGTCCTGCCTCCTAATGTGGTGTTTTTCACTTGTTTTATACTTTGTCCAAAAACTTTAAAACATCACATTGGTTTGCAAAAAGGTAAAATGCCAACTTTTTTCCTGGCAACTAGTCATCCATAATCCCTCTGCCAGTCATAGTGGGTTAATGTTTTGGCCTCCGTCCCAGAACCTTCCAAAGATATGCGGCCAGTGTACACAAGACTGCATTAATAATAAAGGAGGGTGCAGTAAAATAAGTCATGTGTGGTAGCCTACCTCATACTTCTGCCTCATGTACTTATACTGAAGGTCAAACTTCTCTCCCTCTAGTTGGTGCATCCAGTTCCACAGCTCTTTAGCTTTTTCCCTGCATTGATGGATCAGGAATATGAAAGAAATCATTGACGAAAGGCACAAACGATGCGAGTACTGGTAAATGGAAACTGCACGGTAAAAAAGTCTATCTGTTTGAAATGTTCAACCATAACTCTCTGCCCTGCCTTACCTGAGAGTGTCCTCTCTCATGTGATCGACGTTTAACTCCTTACGTCGCTCACTTAGAATCTTCCTCTTCTTTTCTCTCTCTGTTTGTTTTTTCGTCCCACCCTTGTTCGGTGTCTGTCAGGAATACAGCATGTGTTAAGATGCAGTTCTCCATCAGGCCAGGAGTTTCTCGTTTAGATGATAGATGTTTTAGTCACCTTGTATCCAGAGAAATTCAAGCTGGCAAGGATCTTCTTCTTCTTTGCATCTTCATCTGCTCTCTTCTTTGCTTCTTCCTCTTCTTTCTTTGCTTTCTCTTCCTGGTGGGAGAAGTACAGTAACCTTTGATATTTGTGGTCCTCATTTATCAATGAGGTTCATATCAGAATATCTTAAAATAATTCATGTTGTTTGTTTTAATCTGCTTCCAGGTGGGTAGTAGGACTGCCAGAGTGAATCACAGGAAAGGAAGTCAATTTAGCAAACTTTACTGTTTCTCCTCTGACATGTAACCCCACCCGGCATGCTTGTCAAACCCTTTAAAACAAAGTCTTGGAATTATTTGTGAATATTATTTGATAGAAAGTATACGTACAGCGAGTTTGTTTTGCCGTTCTTTTTCTCTCTCTGCCCTGATCTTCATCTGCTCTGCTCTCTCTGACCTGCGGTTCTCCTGAGGAGAAAAAGGAAAGATACTGTAAAGGCAAAATCAAATTCTCAGTGCTCCCAAATTATGACCTTGTAATAGCATTGCTTAAAGGAATACTCCAACATTTTGAGCAAAATTTCTGGCTTCCCCAGAGACAAGATGTTTGATACCATTTCCACCTCTGTATGTCCACTGGTTCGGCTCCTATAAGTAGCATATCCCATTGGCTTAACATAAAGACTTGAGGTCTATGGGAGACATTAGCCTGCTTCCATCAAAGTGAAAAAATAAACCTTACAGCAGTTCTGAAGCTGTCTTAATTGCACAATGTATAATATGTGTGTGAAATACACAATGCAAACACAAACATCTTGGGAGAAGGTTATTTTGCCCAAAATGTTGGGAGTATTCCTTTATTATTATAAATTATTGTGAGTTTCCTTATTTTCTCAGGCATGATACATGCTGTAAACATACAATGCGACTTGTAAGGCTAAGAAGCTCCTCCTCCTCCTTCTTACGGCTCTCAAAGTGAGCTTCAATCAGGGTCTGCAGCTCAGTCAGGTCCTTTTCCATACGCTTTCGATGAATGTCCTGAAATCATAGGGAGAGATGAAAAGTAGTGTGTAAGTTATGCCCTTTCTACTGCAGGTAGAACTTTGATCTATGCTTGGTGCACTTACATCAAAGTCCACTTTTTCTCCATCTGGGATCTTTGGCGGTGTCAAGCCAGGCACAAAGGCAGGCCTGAACAAGGTGCAAAAAAAATTTCCATTGGTGGGAGGATTTCTCAATTATGAATTACTTATGTTTGGTTTACACTATGAATTTTGATGTTTTTAAAATGTTCTTACTTTTTGGGCTTTGTGTCTTCTGTATGTCCAGCAATTTAAGAAAAGCAAAGAGAAGTCAAATCCTTACTCTTACATTTATGAAACAACTTGTTAAAAACAAGAAAGAATATGAGGCAATGCATAAGCAAATTCACAGGGCATGTTTTTCCTTTTGTCACACATAAAGTGTCTCTGTGCTTGATAAGCCCTCCATACCTCCTTCTTCATTCTCCTCTGCAGCATCTGCTGAAAGATTAGAGGGTCAGTGCAGTGTCAGTGCTGACAGTGATGAAGAGAAGGTGCAGAAGGTGAAATAGAGAGTGATGAAACCCAGGGTAGCCTCGGGGACAATGCTGAAGCAGGTCAGACCAGTCTCACAAATATTTCTCTTGCACTTTTGCAGAGTTACAAAAGGCAGCTTTTCACCCAAATTACTGACTTTTGGTGACTTTTCAAGGAGCTAAATGTTTCCTTCAGTCCTTTGGTGTCTGTATTTCTGCTGCAGGCAAAAGACCCGCAAAGATTAGGCAAATTAGTCTCTGTCATTTTTTACAGTCATGAGCCATCAGGCTATTTAAACGCCCTTGTTGACAGATTACTGACACTGTTTACTATTTTTTTTTACTATCTTATTTTATTGTTTTTCTCTATGGGGAAAAGCCGAGTCCCTCGGCTGTATGTTTGTACCCTAGAGGAAAATGAAGCCAGGAGCATCTGTCTCCACCGTAAATCATTTGTTCAGTGTTTGATGGTTATTTATTTGTGCTTGAGAATGTAACAGCTGTGAAACAATCAGAGAATAACGTTTTATTTCTCTCTGTCACTGGCTTTGTCATGCACAGCACCACCACACCATCTCTCTCTCTCTCTCTATTGCTTGACCGTGCTCTTAGCCCACTCATGGTACCTCTGCTTTTCTCTTGTCTTGTTTATTGGAAATGAGTCGGGAAGACAACAGCAAGGCCTAGCTTTACTTTTAATGTTATCAAAGAGAAGAGAAATGTCCTCTCGTCATCCTAAACTGATCCTACACCTATATCCTATACCCTATATCTATACTAGTGTACTTTGTTTTATGAATGAAGCTTGCACACAAGTTGAAGCAGCCACACTGTGTGTGTTTGACCAATCAGAAATGTTGTGCTGCAAGCCCCACCCACCAAAGTTCCCGGGCAGTTCAAAGGTCACTACCCACTGAGTTGGGACTTTTTGGGTAAAAAAAAAAAAACTTCCCCAGAACTACATTTTGACCCTGGTCCCAGAAGTTGAAACACAGACATTTCCTCAAAAGGTTTCTAGTCCCTGGGGAAAGTCCTTGCGGTTGAAAAATACTTTACTGTCCAGTCAAACAATTCCATACAAATAAAACCATCAAATACATATTTGAAAACAGGCATGATGGAATAAAAAAAATAGGTATAAAAGCCTGGCACTAAGAATATGCTGAAAGAGGTGATTTAAGTGCAAATGGGACATTACTTATTTACTTAGTACTTTACAAAACATGAGTAATGTATTTCATATCTCAGTACAGCTTTTTTGAGCTTCATCTAATGGTCAGAACAACACACCTGTAGTCATTAACCAAATCACAAGAAGGAGCAAATCCAAAAGTTTGATCCACATGGCCATACTGTAAAGTGTAGAATGTATTCTTCCTCAGCCTGCCTGGTTAAGCCAGTCTTTGCACAAAATGCTCAAGTGTCATTGCTGACTGACAAACTGTCACAAAGCTTGTTGTGTTAAAGTGAAGGAGCAGCAGAGTAAAGATTGACATCTTCACACACATAGCAGACACACATAGTTGACCACCTCCTGTCAGTACTGATGGATTTGTCCAGAGAGGTATCCTATATGCAGCCACATCTGTTTTTCCCCATCAGGAAAAAACAGCTTTAAGGCAATTCCTTTTGAATAATAGAGGGCTGTCAGGCTGACTGCTGCAGCTAGGCGTGTCCCTCTTACCTGTGCCAGTTTCCTCCTGAGACTCTGCTCAGTGTGTGTGAGAAAGAGAGAGAGAGAGAGGGAGAAAGAGAGATAAAGAAGTCAGTCTGTCACGGTTGAGTTTTTTGTTCATTAGTCATCACAGTATATCTCTCTTCCATCAAAGGACAGGGATCCGCCCAACATTCATTAACATCTACTGCCACCTTACCAGAAATTAGTCCAGAATTTCCAGTCCAGAAGAAAACTCCAGTGCTTTCTACTGTAATTATGTGAAGTAGACCAGATCTTGCTACTTAATTCACATTTAAAGCTGCATTATGTAGTTGTCATGAGTCTGTATTCTCTTTTGCTAAAAAATTTTACATTTTAGTACACTTTTAATTAAATTCAGATTAGTCATGATGTAAAATGTATATTTTATGGTAAATTTCAGGAGCTGAAGTTAAGTTAAAACCACATTGTACAACTTTAAACAGACCTGGAAACTATGAACTGCATTTTCAACTGATGATATTAGAGCTAATATCACATTGCATCCTAAAGACTAGTGAGTATGTTCACTTTGTAAATCAGCAGTGGTTGTCGTAATGTGTGTGAACCCTCACACCACACAGTAGCCTACAATTATGTCTAGCTTAAGCTGGCATGCAAACAAATATTAGCAGAAGCAGTACTACCTTCTACCTCCTCTGTTTCCTCCTCTACCTCCTCCTCCTCCTCCTCCTCTGTTACCTCCTCCTCCTCCTCTGTGCAAAGCAAGCAGTTTGGGTCAGCAAGCGATCAATCTCCCAGCAGGGAAGGACACATTAGAGACATAAGAAATGAATGCACTGCAGTTTTCATTACTGGCAAATGTGTATCTATTTTTTTTAATGCATTTAAAAAAAATAGGCTGGGCTGCACAACCTGTGGCCATTTTCTTTAAACCTTTAAACCTTGTATATCCTGTGTTTTATCAACTGATGCCTTTGAAATAATTTGCAAACTAGTATTGGCAATAGTGAAGATAGACCCTCATTAAAACAGTCTTACAGATGTTTTGTTTTTGTTTTCATTCTGTCTTTGAAATACTAGATATCAAAAATAGAGGCTGTGATGGGTTTTACCATAATTATTATAAAAAAATATATATATACAAATCAAAAAGACTTATCAACCAAAACAAAATGGGTAGTGTACTGTTAATAGTGGTGCTTTTTATAATTTGGTGTGTTGTGCTAGTTTTTTTGAAGTGAAAAAATGTAAAAAAAAAAAAAAAAAAAAAAAAAATACAAAAAG
>OMLB01026536.1:7500-19831 GCA_900302555.1 Myripristis jacobus | reverse complement strand
TAAATAAAAAGATAAATACACATAAAAGCACATTTTGCATATACATCAGAGCATACTGAGAGATATGATTCAGAATATGCAAAACACCTTCATATCTTTGCACATGTGCATTCGACACTGGGGAAACGTTTAAACCATGAGCTGTTCAGGATATAAAGTGTTTCTGCGACTGCAAGTATATGCAAAATATGTATTGGTTTGTGGAAATATGTATCAGATGAATGCATTTTGGCCATTTATTCTGTGTGACTTAAGCAGGGAATTGCATTTGTGTATGTATTTAAGTAATGTTATGTGGGTTTTTTTCTATTTGGGACAGATTGTGAAATAAATCAGAAGTCACACGTTAGCATTTACCCCGTCTACATGGTCATTTGGATCTCCTTCGCTTCTCCTCTCGCTGGGGTAGCCGCTGTCCCCGCCGCTGTCGGGCTCCTACACACAGAAACAGAGCAGTCACTCGGGAGATTTCAGTCTGGAGGAATATTTGGCCGAAATCGCAGCAGCATCGCCCCGACGTGCTGCGCAGTGACGGCTCACCTTGTGTTCGTTTGTGAAGTTACTGTTGAAACGTTCTTGGTCGTCCACTCCGGTGAAAGACAAGCCTGTGAAATGTGCAAATAATACGAGACAGTTTACAACCTGCAGCCGCTCAGAGTCACAGCTGCTCTTTTTGGCAGGAATCACACTGTTCTTCACTTTGCTAGTCAAGCACAGCGTTGGGTTTCTACACTTACTTGCCGAATTGATTCCGAAACTTCTCCATAACTACCTGCCACAATTATGCGTTTACTGAAATAAAAATATAAACGAGGCTTTACAAAAAAAACAATAACTATCTTTACTTGTATTGTGTTTACAAAAGTAACTGAAAAACGTTATAGAGAAAATTTCTTTAGTTTTCAATTCTGTCAGTTTACTTGATTGTTGCACAATACTGACACAATATTTTTTCTGACTTTTTAATCTTGCCCTTGACAAATACCCCGTAATAAACCTAATAAAATATAAATTAAAACCAAGCATTTAAAAAAAACATGAACTAAACTAGCAAACCAGCTTTAAAAAAACAATTAAAACTACACTGAAACGGAAAACAAAAAGTTAAAACAAAATCAAAACTAAAACTAATGAAAAATGCACTAGAAACAGCTAATACTATTTCCAGGAAATAAAAATATCTTAACTGTAACATTTCCATGGCTTTTCCAAAACTTTAGCAGTATTTACTAATTTTCCAAGACATATCCAGGCCTGGAAAATCCATTTTCAAATCCCATGACTTGTCCAGGATCCTCATGAGAGCAGAAACCCTGACTCTGATCGTTAAGGGCGTACCGACGGGGGATTTGGCCATGGATCCGGGTATGGCGAGGGGGGAGCAGGGCATGACGTGGGGGGAGCAGGGCACCGAGTCCATGTCGCTCATGCTCTCGTCCGCAGACGAAGTCTCCGACAGGCGGGACAGCAGCGGAGGGGCCCGGCTCCCCGACATGGTGCGGACGCGAGGAGAGCCGCAGACCTCCTCGCAGCCCCGCAGCACCGTCTGGGCTGACTTCTACACAGGAGGGAACAAGGAAGCTTCTTGAGGAAAGTGCATCGCTTGTTCAGTCAGCAGAAGCAACAGGATACAGATTACAGATTACAGAATAAACAGAACATAATTACAGATAAAGTGTGTCCGTCATGCTGACACTGCAACATGGGTGAGACTGGGTCAGAGAGCTGGGTGATGTGGACAAAATCAAATATCACAATATCTTTGACTGAACAACTCAGTATCTACATTGTGATTGGGGCACAAGAGATTTTTGAACAACCATTAGTGGATATGATGACCAAGGAGGCAAATAACAGACCAGGAAAACACACTACTTATGCCATATCATGATACTGTAATATCCAAAATCCCACACGATATCTAGACTTGAATCATGACATCAATATAATATCGAAATATCACAGAGCCATACCGTGATATTTATGTAAAGCCTCCAATGTGTCTGTTTTCCAATTAAAGAAGGGAATGATGGATTTATACTGGCCTAACATGTTTTTTTCCCAGAGGCTATTTTTAGCTGCATAATTCTGTTCTTTAGGGGAATCATTTTATTGAGCTAAGAAATAATTATTTAAGGTAAAACTTCTTCATTTTACATTAAATAATAATAATACAACGCACGTCCCTCACACTGAAAACTTATGGCAGGACTTACAGAAGAATATGGTGCTATTTTTTTTATTTTTATTTTACAGGCAAATCATTATTATTGTCACACTCTCTCTGATGATCTTACCAGCAGTGTGTTGGTGCAGTCCATCTGGGACTTCTCAGAAGGGGAGAGGTCAAAGGGCGTCAGGCCCATACTCTTACAGATCTTGTTGCACATGTGAGAGTGGAAGAACAGCGCCATGCCTCGCACGCCTGGAACACACACACGAGCAAGACGTTAGATTTCCTCGAATAAATCCACGAGGTGACCTCAGAGCACCATTCAGCTTTCAAACCTCCAGAGTCCATCTCAAGTGTTGGATTAATTCCTCAGATTATTGGCCCAGTAATCGAGTTTCTCCTGATAATCGTGTCTTTTTCCATGTTAAAAGGAACCAGCTCTTATCCCTACTGTGCACTGAGAGACATAAAAACGTTTGAGTATTTCCACTTTTTGAGGCCGGCCGGTGGTGAGAATGCTAGAGAGAACTGTACCCAGGTTGCCGTCTCCAAAGTCAGTGCCCTTCTCGGTGTGGATCTGGGGGTCGGTGTAGAGGTCTCCGACTCCCTGGATGTCCACCACGATCAGCTGGTGGCCAGAGCGCTCGAATGTGAAGTGGCTGAAGGCCTGATGGACGTACGGGGCGGTGGAGACGGGCGGTTAGCGGGCAGTGCCAGACAACTTCCGACAAAAATAAAGAGAGGTCGTGTCACCAACCTGGGGGGTGAGTCTGATGTTGTCGTCCCTCACAAAGCCGGAGTTGGAGTTGTATTTGATGTACTTGCCCTCGATGTAGTGCTCCAGGTGGAAAAGAGGTTTGCCTGGCCTGTTTGTCATCTCCACCACACACATCTGCATGATGTCCACCTGAGAATTTACAATGGAAAACGAATTACTGATTCAGCAAAAGACAGGGAAACAACAGTCACTCACCACAAAGAAAATAAAGACTCTTTACACACTGAATAAGTTGTATAATACTCAGTGATAATGAGAATAAGAATGAATTTTAATTATATAGCACTTTTCTTGGTATTCAAAGACTCTTTATGATAACAAAAATCACATTAAATAAACAATCTCACAAAAAATAAAGTAGATAAATTAAAACACGTAGTACTTCATCAAACTATCTAGCCCAAAGTGATGAATATAAATTTGATGGTTTAATGTGGCTTTGCTGATCTTAGTAGCAATCATCATACGCCATCATCAAAAAAATTTATGACTGCCTTGGTTTTAATTCTGTCCTTCTTACCCGATGCAAATTTTCTATCATTTGAACGCTCAGTCACCTGGATGAGTCTAAATAGCGATCACTTGAAGGAATACTTCAACATGACGGACAAATAAGACAGCCTCGGAGCTGCTGTACAGCTTATTTCTTCACTTTGACGGAGCTAGGCTAACGACTCCTATAGACTTCAAGTCTTTATGCTAAGCTAACACGAAATGCTACCCACAGGAACTGAACCGCTCGGGGTGCACAGGTGAAAATGGTTCCGGACGTCTTGTTTCAGTCCTAAATGTTGGGAGTATTCCTTTAATTCAACCCTTTTGATTAATGCGGTTTTATTAATCTGTTATTTTTATTTTCGTTGGTCAGTATCACGTGAAATGTCTTCCTCTGCACCTGTTTGGGAGGCCTGTGCCGGTTGAATTCCTCTCCCCAGAGCTTGGCCTCCATCTGCAGCCGGACGTCCTCGAAGTAAACGTCCCGGCTCACCGTCTCCATGTAACGCTTCGCCACATAGTTGGACGCAGACTTCCAGTTGCTGCTGTGGGAGAAATTAGACAACTTCTTCCTGAGGGGGGGGGAAAAAGAGATAAGAAATGGACATGAGTGTTGTAAGCATGTTTCATTTGATTTACTGAACTGCTGCACCCACTCCTCCCAGTGCACCTTCCCCCAAACAAACAACTATAAATACTATATTGTGCTATAAATATCCAAACACAAGATGTTCTTAAACTGCAGCGCCCACTGGAGCTGCTCCAGGACGGACCCACGAGTGACCTCGCACGTCAGAATAAAACTAACGGTGCCAAGGTTCCTACAGGAAACACATGCCGCTTTTCAGATCTATAGATTTTCTTTTGTAAGAGCTGACGTGCTTGGACTTGTCAGTGGTGAGAACCTTTTCGAAAGCTCTGGGTTTTGTCACAAAGGAATGTTTCTGTGGGATACTGCTGACGGCAAACAGACTAAGTGGGGGAGAGGATGGATGGATGCCTCTCGCACTTTTTCCCACATAAGGGAGAATTCGCCATCATTTAAAAAAAAAAAATATAAGCCCATTTCCTGTCGCCGTGCAGCATGTTGGTATAGCCTGTCCAAAAACACTGAAACATCCAGGGTTTGTGAGAATAAAGCAAAATGCAAAGCCTCAATTCAGCAGCTTTGATTCGCCAACCGCATGGCCAACGCACGACCTTTGGCTTTGAAATGAATGAATCCGTTTTTTAAGAGTCTGAGCGAAAAATGTGTGGAATGTGGGACTGGCTGAATGCTACGATCTAGTGACCCATGTTCCTCTCTTTGATTTATTTACTGTGAGACACTGATAGCCTCATTAACTGAACATAAGGGCAGCAACCTCTGAATATGGAGAATATGAATAAAATAAATATTTTACTTACGTTCTGTAGCACTCTCTCATGGCCCCTTTCCCAAAAGGCTGTAAGAAACCACATAAAAAAATGAATTAGTCAGTAGATGGCAATCTACAACAAAACCTTGTAATATATGTTGTTTTAACAAGACAAAACAGTCATTTGCACCTGTGTAGCCATCTTGATGTGGACCTGATCTTCAGCCCACTCTCCTGTGATGGCATTATACCTGCAAAGAGTTACAGGAAATGTAGTAAGAGGAAAACAAAAACTGAGTTCACTGTTGAAATTAAAGTACGCCTCTAAAACAGTTTGGGTGCAAATCCTTTAAAGGAATACTCCAACGTTTTGGGAACGAAGACTGAGAAAAGATGTTTGACACCATTTTCACCTCTGTCGTCCTAGCTCTGTCAAAGTAAAAGAATAAACCTTACAGCAACGCTCGCCACTGAAGGTATACGTATGTAGATCTGGCACAAATTAACTTTATTTTTTTTAATATTCCAACACATGTATTATGTAAATAAGACAGCCTCAGAGTTGGTGTAAGGTTTATTTTTTCACTTTTACTGAGCTAGGCTAACGACTCCTATAGACTTCAAGTCTTTATGCTAAGCTAACACATAATGCTACCCATCGAACTGAGCCAGAGGTGAACATTTTATCTGACATCTTGTCTCAGTCTGGGTAATTCAGAAAAGGGGATTTTTCCCGAAAACGTTGGAGTATTCCTTTAAGTCCTGCTCACACTTATTACACAGCTGTGGCAGACGGACATCAAACGTTAGCTTTAATATTTCACTATTAAAATCTAGTTGAGTCGCCTCTGAGCCTGTGATCTTGTGTGAGCAGAGCGGCTGTGGGACTGGGCCCCATGTGGCTCATATTTACGTCACAGTGCCGTCGCTGTGACCCCGGTCTGTGGGGAGCAAATCCACAGCGCAGGGCAAAGTTTTCCACCTGTGACTGCAGCGCTACACTGCGACCTCCATCGCTTCGGCATTTAAAACGCAGAAAGAGAGTCTCCAACACTGGCCTCGCTGCCACTCAAAGGCTACTTCTGTTAAGAGTCTGTAAGTGTTCCCCATTAGATTAAAAAAAAAAAACCTGTCTGAGTTTTTTCAAAGAGCTAGACAGCTTCATCAAAGGCCTTCAAGCTGAGCTGCTCTTTGCCCTCTGTGGGCAAACTGGGATGGTTGCTCGCAGCCCATTATAAATTCTTATCACGCTGACACAGAATGAGTCTGGTTTCCTCTGCATGGCACCACCCAAAGGAGAAAAAAAGTGTGTGTGTGTGTGTGTGTGTGTGTGTCCACTTGTTTCTCTATCTTCCCACAAGCATGAAAAGATTAGGCAAAAAAAAAGAGGTCTTTTTGCGTTTTTAAGCGACTCCTTCGGCTGTATAAACAGGTTCGAGGGTTCAAGAATGAATATAATCAGCGACGGTCCTCATAAGCGCGGTAAACCAGGCATGTGTGTGTATACATTGTATGTCTGGGGCGGGCTATCTGTTTGACTTGGCAGAGTGTCAAAGTTCCTGTGGTAATAAATACAGCATGTAAGGCGCAGCTGCAGTTTTTCACCATGGAAAGCCACGGAGAGCCTTTTATATAGAACTGTAGTACTGTGCATTCATATTCACAGCCACAAAAATACATGCCACCTACTTCTTACTTATCTTATTTTTACCCTATTTTTATTTTGTACATACAGTTTCTGTGATACTCCATTGTATTTTCCTCGGATATAGCTTATATCATGTATATTATTGTTACCTTTTGTACTTCTATATAGTTGCTGCAGCTTTGCTATGTGCACAGCTGAGTCATTTCAAGGCTGTTGGACATGTACAGTTATGCATGTGACAATGGGAATCTTGTATTTTGAACACAAATGCAAAAGTGCCACACCCCCGGGACAGTGGACCTATCCAAAGCCTCGATTTCACTCTTTTCAGCCCGGGAACACCGTGTACTGTGTCATTCCATTCAGTTCATGCTCAAGAGAGGGAGAGAAGAGTGAGGTTACAACTCGGGGGTAAAATTAGCACATGAAAAAGAGACGACGAGGGCAAATCCCAGCTCCTGAGGATCCCTCCCCCTTCCCCTCCCCCTCATCCTGCAGTCAGGTCCAAGTCCTGTGTTATGTAAGCGTCCCGGCACAGGAGAGGTGAGGCGCTACACAAACACAGGCGAAGGAAAGCCCGCTGCATTTCCATCCTGCTAATATTTCGACCCTCTTTGTCCACACCCATTCAGCTCTGGGTTACTGCCTCATTATGGGCTTGTCGTTGCGGGAGAGCGCTGGCTGATATGAACAGTATGCAGCCGCCGCCGCGTTCGCCCAAGTGCGCACTCCAATGTCCTGCCCAGAATATGAGATATAAAAATATGAACTTGGACAAGCCCGTGGAAATGATAACGGAGCGTCCGCATCAAATGCACCCTGTGAACGGACCGCAGTATTTGTCAACAACAAAGATTAGCACCACTGACCTAGATACGAGTCGCGCATGAAACCTGCTGCTACCTCAATGGGAGATCCACATTCATACGGTCTAATAAGTGTCTAGAAAGTGGGGGGGAAATGGTATAATGTACAACACTGAAAATCTTCATACTTGATCATTCTGATTACATGCATTCTGCTGAAAAATGTTATCATGGTATCAAATAGAAATAGGAAGAGATCTTGAATAAAGGGCCGCTTGAAGGCCGCAGCTGAAATTACAGCCCTCTTTGTGCTAAGCCACGTCTCCTACGCAATATTGATGTAATATGTCATGCCCCTTTTGGCCATCCACTATGATGAGTGCTGTTAGTGACACTTTGACCCATGACGAACCTTCCCACATGTGTTGTTACATGGATGTGTTTAGAAACAACGACAAATTTCCAGGATCGGCTGGTCTGTAAAGGTACTGAATTGAATTAACTCTGTTTGTGCTAAGTGCCACCATTGGACACTGGACACACAACTTTCAGCCAATCCGCGTGGAAAGTAGGTCAGTGCTGCCTTGACCCGTGACCGCCATCCCTACTGGGTTATGTGATGTTACCTGAATGTATGTGGACACTACAACCCTGTTTGTGCAAAGCCTCGCCTTCTTCACTGGCCCACGAACAAGCTTCCCGACAGATTTTGCGCATTTCGTGACTTATCCTGCGGATGGACGGGCGGACAGATGGACAGGGACGATCACATCACCCCCCTGCCAGAGGTTTGACCTCCTTGGCGGAGGCTAGCAGGCATCATGAAGTAGCATCATTAGCTCAGGGCCATGCCAAGTTATAAATACCTGTAGCGTACGCAGGGTTCGTTCTCCCTGTCCTCCAGGTGGAACTCGGCCCAGGGGTCAGGCATGGCCTTGGCCTTTTCTATGGCATGTTTCCACGCTGCCTGTCACGGAGAAGAAACACACATCTTACCGGCTGACAGCGGTTGTTTTAATTCAGCTCATGGTTGGGGAACTGGAGATGTTGCCTACAATGCAAGATCATCCGTCTCCAAATCTCAGAAACACAGCAGAGGGAATTAGAGCCTGCTCTGAGGATCGCATTCCTTTAGTGTTGGACTTTTTGGACAGCATGCAAAATATTTCAGAAAGTCAGAGGAGGTTGATAAATAGGAAAAAAGACACACAGAGGATTAAGGAATAAATAAAAGACATGGTTCTGAAGTGATTGTGAAATTATGCATGGATGTCAGGAAAGACTGCTGGGCCACCTGATGCGTCTCACGTCAAATGTCCCAACTGAGTGTCAACCAAGGTCCCTTACGTTGTACCTCACGTCACTCACTTGCGACACGAGGGGAATTTGATCACTCTGTTATTTTTTTCACGACGTTCCTCAGTCGTGTTAGGGTTCAAGAAATAACTTTCTGAGAAAAGATCGTGCATCAGGTGTCAGCTGAAACGCAGACCTGAGCCAGTAACCCAAAACCCTGCCCGACCCCATACTGAGAAACAGCGTGACTCTCTCCGACGTGATTGGTCGCTTTGTCCAGCAGGCATTCCAGACAGGTTTATATTTAGCTGCATCTACTTACATTCGGGATACATTAAGGGTCGTGTTATTATCTATTAGAGGGTCCCTCTGCTCATCACAAGGCTGTCTGAGGATCAAATGGTGAAGCGTGGCATGATCTTCAAATACACAACCATGCTCAGGACAGACTTTTAAATTTCATTTTCCTTTTTGTCCCTGGGATTTACGTCATCTTTAAAGACTGCACGGCTACAAGATAGGGATGCACAGTATTAGATGTTTTGCCAATTTCCAATAGGCCAATATTTTCCAACTCTTTCCATTTTATTTTATAACAATTACTGGAATAAGTTATTGTTGACACTGCAAAAATCTCAATCTCAACAAGTCATTTAGTCTCATATTCAGTGTGAAAATCTTGCTTTTCTTAAAATAAATGACAAAATCTGCCACTGGGATGAGATAACCCCACTTGTTTCCGATGCTAATCAACTCGCTTTCCCAAATTTTCTTGTTTCTAGTGAGCTGATGAGCCTTTTTCTGCCTTGGTTCAACATATTGAGAGTTCCCAGAAAATTCCCTGAAACAAGTAAAGCTGCACTGGAAACAAGTGAGATTATCTCATCCCACTCGCGGATTTTTTTTATAGTGATTATGCTGCAGAAAAATCCAGCACTGTTCCAATGTGTGTCTGTAAATAACGATGTAATTTACAATGTTTAGTCAACAGATTCCTCAGTAAAAGAACAGAGTTTGAAAACTTGGAAGATGCACCGATTAGGAAAGAAAGAGAGTGGATTAAGAACAGAATCATGGAAACTGACAAAAGTATGTTGCTACGGAGGTAAAGGGGCATGCCATCACAGTGAGGGGAGAAAAAACAGAGGGGTGAATCACAGAGTGAAGGGAGGAGCAGGGAAACAGAGGAGGTCACTGGTGCAGGAGGAGGAAGGAGGGCAGAAGATAAGTAATTTGTTGTTAAACGTACCCGTGCGCTCTCAGACAAACCCTTGAACGACCGGGGTTCTGCCACCGTTTCTTTTTCCGTTTCTGTTTCGCTCTACATGTAGAAGAGGTGAAGAGACGGACGGCTGTTCATCAGTAAACAAATTACACAGCAGGGGCAGAAGAATTCAGACATTTCATTAGCGTCCTCGTGTGCTGCACAACAACGCGTTACAATACAACTCATTGCCTCGGCACTTTGAACCACCACACCGACACCAACACTGAAAGGGCTTTTCATCCCAGCAGCTGGCAGACGCACAAGAGCTCTGATAAAGCTATTTTGTCCTCAATCGAATAATTGTGCTCGCTGCTGCCGGTCTGCAGAGGGCCTGACCCCGAACACCGAGGTGAGTGTTTACCAGCGGCGTGATGACATGGGCTGTGAACTGCTCTCTGGGACTTCCTGTTCTTCACAGCCCGTGTGGTTGAGCAGCAGCTGACCAACCTGTCAACTTTGGCTGTTTTGAATGACTTCTGCACACGTACAAATGCGTACTTCCACGTTCACACACACACACACACTCAAACCCACAAACACACGCCATCTACCCTTGTGAGAGAAAGTTCTCACAACAATATCTGTACTTGCTCTTATGCACGCTCACCACGTCTCAAATGCAAAGGAATTTAAATTTGCTTCACTTAAAGGACCATACTGGTGATTTTTCATGCTCAACATAATATCCATAATATCTGGTATTTTATAACTCCCATATCATTTTGCCTCTCTTTTATCCAGACACTGGATTCAATTCTTCCACTACAATATGAAAATGAACTTTTAGAGGCTTCAAACTTCCCCCACATGAGTTTTCCTAAAAGCAGCTGCACTGTTGAGTTTTGATGACTTGATATTAGGATGCAGTGAAATGACCCCTGCGCCAGGGAAGATAGCCCCTGGGGAACAGTTTGCTTTACACAGCAAATGATCAGTTCTGTGGTTTCTGAAGGGTGGCGACTTTTAGACACAGAAGCAGAACATTATAAGGTTTCAACCAAAAATTCAAATTTGATAATGGAGGTATATGGTGTGAAAGGTGGTCTGTTGCCATGTAAGTTGTTGTAAACAGTCTGAACATTTAAAAAAAAAATCACTGATATGGTCCTTTAATAATAACTAATTTGACTCTCCAACACTTCGCTGTCAGCAGATACTGGCTGAGATTGATCACTGTGCATGTCCTCACCAGCTCGCTGAGGTGTGGCTCACCTTGTACACAAAGCTGCTTTTGGGCAGGGAGTTTGACAGCTGCCTGTTGCACACCAGGTTTTTCAGGTAGTCACAGATCTCTTTGGTGGGGTCGTCCAGAATCGGGCAGATGGGGTAGTCGTCGTACTCGTCGTCGCTGGCGTTGCCGTCGCTGAGGGACGAGGTCCTCTGGCCAGGGGTGCTGGTTCGATGCACCGGGGGTCTCTGGGCGCTGCCCTCCTCCTCCATGCTGAACATCAGCTCGTCCTCCATGCTGTGTGTTGTTGTGATGTCTGAGACGGGACAGAGTGGTGTGAGTGATGCAGACGGACTTAAGGAAAGCAGGAACATGAGCAGGGAGTCACGTACACTGAGAGTAGGACACAAGATCTTAGGTTATACAGTCTGAGCTTGATTCAATGGCAGCCATGTTAGTACACGTACACAGTAGCCCTGCTGCATAGCTGCCACTATACACTCCGGTGTTTCTGTGCCAACTGGCTGTCACAATGCTAGGAATCTGTGTGATGTTATCAGCCAGCACTACCTAGTTATAGAGACGTGGCTGCAACAAGGGGAAGCAGCCTTCGCTCTGCTTCACTAACCCTGTTTGGCAGCAGAAACACAAATAAAACAACATATTTTTAACAGCACAACACTGTGAAAGTTACATAATCAATGTATGGAGACCATCAGCATGCAAAAGCAAAGGAATTCTCCAAATCTGAGTCACTCATCAACCTTAATGACCAAATTATGTTTCATTGTAAACAATACCAATGTGTGCAATGACTTGCAGTCATACGCAGCTGGCTTGCAAGCACGCCAAAGCTCTGTTTATCAAGTTCGTGCGTCCTGGTGGTACAACGTGCCACCACTGAGAGCAAAGGTGTGCAGCAAATATGATGTTTTTTGATTTTGTTTTTTAAATCTTACATGATCCAAGTGACCAGCCGGGTAGCTGCATGAGTAAAATAATGCCCCTAAAAATCCAAAGAACAAAGACATATGGAAGGCACAGGCAGACACACCTTTGATCACTTTATGTTATCGGACTTCTCGGTGACAAGTAGTGCTGCACCCGCTCGTCTCTTCTTCTTCTTCCTCCTTCTTCTTCTCTTTCTTGCTCTTCTTCCTCTCTCTTTGATATGATGGATGAGGTGATAGAGGGGGGAGCACACCGTCCAGCCCAGCGGAGCGGCGTCCTGGTTCTCCGGTGCGCCCTGCGGTCCGGGGACGAGCCTGGCGGCGGCGCGGCCTGTCCTCCTGTTACCGTCCACCACGGCGCTGCGAGCCCTGCGCACGTACCGCCGCGGCTC
>OMLB01026536.1:0-2500 GCA_900302555.1 Myripristis jacobus | reverse complement strand
CTCAGCATCTCTGGGAACTCCTTCAAGACTGTTGAAACCATTTCAGGTGACTATCTCATGAAGCTCATCGAGAGAATGCCAAGAGTGTGCAAAGCAGTAATCAAAGCAAGGGGTGGCTATTTTGAAGAATCTAAAATATAAACATGTATTGAGTTATTTCACACTTTTTTTTTACTACATGATTCCATATGTGTTCATTCATAGTTTTGATGCCTTCAGTGAGAATCTACAATGTAAATGAAAATGAAAAAAATGAAAATGAAAATGAAAAAAATGAAAATGAAAATAAAGAGAAAAACACTAAATGAGAAGGTGTGTCCAAACATTTGGCTGGTAGTGTATATTAGATGCATATTAAACCAATATTTTAGCAGTTTTAAAGTGCATATAAATTAACTCAACATGAACTATTTATAATGTCATTTTAGAGCCTGGGCAACATTTGCATACCAGAATTTCGTCTGTACAAGCATCCTTAATCTCTAGTAAATTGCTAGCACTGGTACATGATATTCCATCTGAATTTGCCAGAAACCCTCACACACTCAGTGAGAGACAGAGGTGGAAAGCAACAGAGCTGCGCCGGTTTTTGCTGTTCACTGGTTCTATAGTTTTGACCAATGTTTTGCTGCCTCAAGTGTATGATGACTTTATGCTTCTCTCTGCTTCTATCTATATTTTGGCTAGCCTGCAGGATTGTTTACAAATGATGGCTCACCATTTTCTCGTCTCTTTTGTGGAATATTACAGCTTGCTTTATGGCAAAGGCCAAGTAGTGTACAATAGTGACATTCATGGATTTGTGCATCTTGTTGGTGATGTTTTTTTGTTTTCGCTTATGAGAACTTGTTGGGTGAGCTTAAGCGAATGATAAGGAAAAGCTGATAAGGAAAGCTGACAATCCTCTAGCACAGGATATCTGCAGGTTATTTGAGGAGGAAAAGATGTTGCAATTTTGAGTCACCCACTGAACATGAGAACTTTTTAAAATACCCACATCAAGATGGGCTCGCACCACAGTAGCTGTTGAGAAATGTCACTCAAGCAGCTGACAGCTGATGGTGTCATTCAAGTAAAGATGACTGTATTCTTGCCATTAAGTTGTTACCCCCTCGACTCAAGGGAGCTGGGAATGCACATTGTCTCCCAGTTGTCCCCTGTGATGGACTGTGTAGAGATTGTTAGGCCTGTGCAAAAGTGTGTGTGGTTGTCCCTGGGAGACAAGTTTGAAGTGTTTCCTCTTCCTCACGCAAATTAATCCAGTGCAGTTGTTTAGTCTTTGTACATAGTTGAATATAGTTGTTATTTTGTAACATAGTATCCTCATTGTTTCTATGTGCACTTTTCATTTTGGTCTTCATATCTTTAGGTTTTCACTGGCTCCTGTACATTAATTAGGTAAGTGCAATTATCTGTCATAAAAATTAAATATTTGTCACATATTTTCATTCTTCATTGTAATCAGTTTACGTTTTTTCATGGTTGGTGCAACATGGCTGCAACCCTCTTTATGGTGTCCAACAAAAAAAAACTGACCTATAGCAGGCTAGATGAGATCCAAATGGCTTGTTAAACTCATACACTGTCTCATACAAAAACTAAGTTGAAGAGAGGGAGCAATGGCCACTACAAAGATGCTGCAACAATTGTCCCAGTTCACTGTCCCATAAAAATCACCCCCTTAGATTAAATGTTACTTAAGGGCAAATTAATTGTGAAAATTGCAATGAGTCCAGAGATGTGCCCAAAATGTACAGTTAAATGATACATGACCAAGATTATTGAATTGTAACATGATAGTATTAGATTGTGAGCTGAACGTCAAATCATTATCACTGACATGCATTTTTAATCAACGTTTACTGGGTGGCACATGTATTGTTAACATTTAAGTAACATTTAACTTTTGACATAAGATAAGATAAGATATTCCTTTATTAGTCCCACAGTGGGGAAATTTCAAGCATTACAGCAGCAAAGTGGGTAGCAAAATATGAAGCATAATTTGCATTATAAACAGTATAAACGATAATAAATAGCAAAAAGCAATATAAACACTATAAACAAGGAATATAGAAAAAAAATAGAAATATGAACAATTTAAACAACAGAAGAAAATAGCCTTAACCTTAACTTACTCTGAACCTTAACCTTAACAGGTTAAGGTTCAGAGTTAGTGTGAAACCATGAGACCAAGTGACAGAACCCGACGCCCGGTACTGGGATTCAAGAACTGTCAGACTTGATCCAGCCTTATGGAATCACCTCATCTCCTCCAGTCTTTACATGTTGCTATCTACCAGTGTGTGTGTGTGTGTGTGTGTGTGTGTGTGTGTGGGTGTGGTGGGGGCAGCAGGGGGGGTAGTTAAGGTGCTGAGAAGAAGGAAGAATGTGCATTATAGTGCAGTCAGTGCAGTCTTGGAGAGTGTGTGGTCAACTGGGAGCACTGCTTGTTGTAGAGTCTGACGGCTGCAGGAAGGAAGGACCTACGATAGCGTTC
>OMLB01026535.1:9862-22907 GCA_900302555.1 Myripristis jacobus | reverse complement strand
ACATTACTCGAGCTAGACATTTCCATAGCCTGTAAGCCTCTAAATGACACATAGGCGACTGCTTTCCTGAGACAGACACCGACATTCACCCACACACGCACACACACACACACACACACACATTCGGCTGTATTGCATCTGTCAGTGATGGATTATGGTGAGAGGAGAATGAATTGGAAGGTACAATGAAACAACGTTAGTCTTGTCACAAGAGATGAGGGCTGTAGAAATAAATGGGTACCTTTGAAACAGGGACAGATAGTGAGATGTTTCTTTGTTTTGCTCTTATGTCTACAACACTGTTCCTCTCTTCTGCCCTCTCACTGTGCATACCCTGTCTTGTTCTCTGGGCAACATCCCAAATGACCCGAAATGCTCCTAAATTGTCATGTCGCATTGAAATATTTGTTCATCTCTTTCAAGTTCTTTTCCGAATGACGAAACAATAAAACAATCCCATCCCTCTTCTTCTGTCTCCCTCCCTATTCCCCCTCTCTCTTGCTCATTCTCCATGAATGAACCTGTCACCCCAAACAGTGTCTTTCATTGTGTGTGTGTCTCTTTGTGCGTATGTGTGTTGGGGGTGTGTCTTGCACACCGCTACACCTCTGTCATGTACAAAAATATGAATCGTAAATCCATGTCCTGCTTCATTACAGATGCTGGTGTGAACACGCTTGCATATGCTCATGGGCAGACAGACGCGCACATTCTGCACACACACACACACACACACACACACACACACACACACACACAGACACAGACACAGACACAGACACACTGGCATGCACCTACTGCATTTGCAGCTGCGAGAACACACACACACTGACAGAAGCTGCGCACATGGCACGTGTAAACATGCACATACACACATCCAGGCACAGTAAGAGTGCTCCAGGTGAGGGGTCGGTGCTGCTCTGCTAACTAGACCTTCCTGCCTTTGCACCTATCAGCTGTTATACCCTTGAACTCTGTGTATAGCCCATCTGTACACCTCGATCCTCCCTGTGCTCTGCCAAACCCTTAACTGCTGCCAAGGCAATCATTAATTGCATGTCTTATAGGTATTTATAGTAATGCAGAGATGTTCTCCCTCACCTGCTTCTGCCAGGCAAAGTATACAGAGTGCACTGTGGCATGAATCCTGAAATAATAATAATTGCCAATGTAAGAAGCACGAAAATACGGTGTGACGATTTAATTAATTCCTACTGAGGCCCCTCTGAATGGCAAAGAAACGGTTTAGAGCCGCTCACAGACTTTTATTAAGCCAAGACTATTTTTGTGCTTTGAATTCCCATTTTCCCATTTGAGCCAAACCGCAGCAAATAAAAGCAGCTAGTGTCGAAGATGCACTTTCCTGGGCTCTACCTGAGACAGGTCCATCTATAAGGGCAGAAATTCTTGAGATACGCTTTTCGAGCAACTTCTACAAACCGGTAAATTTGACCCCTCCTTCTCCTCTTTGCTTCACTTTGTCTGTATCTGCAAAAGACATCATATACTAAATACACAAAGGTGAGATTGCTGTTACACACCCTTTTTCATAGCACCAAACACCAGAAGCAACCAAAATTAATCAATTTTTCGGTTGTTAAATATAGTGAACAGTGTCACAGTGCCAAATTTTCCAGCTGTAGCATCACTATCCTCCACACCTCGGCCTCCATTCAGGCTTTACAGCTAACATCAAAGATTCCTATTTCCACCAGAGCCTTACATAAGAGGGCTTTGGAGAGACAAATTATTGGTTTATGTGGCAAACAAGCCCTTGAAATTAATTTGGGGGAAATTAGAGCAGCTTCTGTTTGCATTTCATCATTCTGTTTTTTTTTTGTTGGTTTTTTTTTGCAAACAGCTTGTTATTCCTGCTGCAAACTGGGTAGTGCTTGGGTGTAAGTACAGGCCTGCAACAGAGTGTGTTGCCTCACTGTTGATCGCGGCCATGCTTATGAGAGGGATGTAATTGCTATGTGTGGGCACATGTTAATTGCACTGATAATGTAGAGAGCTGCTTCTGCGGCTTTTGCAGAGTATTCGCCTGCAATTATCTGACAAGATCGCCGGCTCTTGGAGAGGGAGTTGTTGTGTTGTCTGGGAGTTGGAGGGTGAAGATAGAGGTTGCTAGGTTCAACTCAAGAGGCAGGAAGTTGTGAGTCTGCAAATCAAAAGATGTATATCTTTTGCTTCAGGCATAAAAACAGACTCTCTAAGTAAAAACAAGCTGTGAGAAAGATCCATGAAGAAGACAAATGTGGCACCATGTTTCAGCAACAAAAGCTCTTGACTATACTTAACTTTGAATGTGTGGACCTGTCCTCAGTATCCATTATGAGCTTGGGTGCTGTAGGAATCCCCAAAATGATAGAGACAAATGCCCCTTTTCCACTAGTACCTACTCAGCTCGACTCAGCTCGACTCAGCTCGACTCGGCTCGACTCTACTCGGTTTGAGAGCTTTTCCATTAGGTGGTAGTACCTGCTAGCAGGTCCCATTTTGGGACCTACTCAGCCGGGGTTCCAAGCGAGCTGAGTCGAGCTGAATATGTGACGTGAACGCCGTGCAGGCCGCTGATTGGACAGGGAGTGACGAGAGCGACTCCTGCACGAAAACAAAACCCGACATTAAAAAAACCCACAAAAAACGGCAACAGCGTTGATCGTCACTGAAGTTGGCAAAGTCGGAAAATGGCAAGCAAACCGCTACCGCGGTCAAATGAAGACGTGGAGACTTTTCTGTGCTTGGTGGCGGGTGTCGAGCCGAGTCGAGCTGAGTAGTTACTAGTGGAAAAGGGGCAAAAGATGACTTGTATGAAAGCTTGAACTTGAGTGTTTGGTTGCATAGTTACCTGGACATGAAAGACATGAGAGTCCACATGGTGTCACATATCCTTATTTGTTGTTCTGTGCTCCCCCTGGGGGAACTTGTCCACTTCCACAGTGGCAAAACGGGTCCCAAAATAACACTTTTAGCTCATTAATGAACAAAAACGTGAATAAAATATATAAATAGCAGCATGTCTGATACCCACTTTTTGGAGAAAACAGACATCTCTGTTTTTGTTATTTCCTCTATCTGAATTGGGAAGTAGATCCGGCAGGTATTGTCTGTAAGTAACTTACACATCATAACCTTGCACCTGGAGGAAATAACCTACTAGTACTTTCAAAAACAATTGTAATCACACTCACATACAAAAAATGGGTACCAGGAGTTGTGATATATTTTAGCATAATTTGCTTTGTTCATGTTCATCCATGTGTTAAAAGTGTTATTTTGGGACCTGTTTTGCCATGCCACAAATACAATACTCTGGCGTAGCCAATGAAGAGAGCACGGAGCAACTAATGAGGACATTTTGCCACCATGAGGACTTGTGTAATGCCCAGGTGACTACAAAAAACCAACACTCTGCTAAAGAAGTATTTTGTATCACAGAAATGGAAACTATTACTAATTAAGTCTTTTTCTGACAGTGATGTTATTGTTGGTATTAGCCTAGTAATGGCAAAAGAGATGTTGCACAAACGGAAACATAATTTGTTCTTTCAAATACAATTTAAATGAGACTTCTCAACTCTCTTGGTGAAGCAGATCGCCTCCCCTCCCCTCCAGCGTGGAGGTGCGTGGCTGCTGGTACAAATGAATCCCCAGCTGGAGGATGACCGTTATGAATGGGCCGGCCAACACAGATGGATGGGCTACCATTCTTTTGCTCAACTTTCTGCTCCCAGTAACAGAGATGTTGGGGTCTGTCCTAGTTTCATGGCTTTGTACAGTAGCTCAGGGGACTCTCCACAGGGGAGGACACCATGCTAACACACTGAGCTGCAACCCAAAGGATATCTGAAGACAAACAGGATGGTGTCACAGCTGCTGGGAGCTGGGAAGTGAAGCTTCATATTGGTTCTCCCAAAATTCAAGCTAATTTATGATAGCCTGGTGCTCTGTTTTGGCACCTGGTGTGTACATGTGTATATGAGTTCAGGTGAGGAGGTCCTTTTCTGTCACAGTCATTCTGAGGCTCATAATGCTGTGCTATAGGCTTGTGTGCTGTTACCATGTAATGCAATCCTATTATCAAAATTACACTCAGTTTGAGAGTGTTTCATCAACACAAGGGTAACACAATTTTCTCTTTCTATATAGAAGACTACAATTTGTCAAATTAAGTGAAAACATGAAAATCACAAAATATGAGTTCAAATGAGGAAATGGATACAACAAGCCCCATGTGGAAGCTGAAAAGACATTTTCTGTTTAATGTTCCCCAGGAGAATGGCTGAGTCACTGCTTGAGTCTTTTCAAGCAAGTATTGCTTTGAATCGAGATGACCTTGACTACGATAATGAGACTGAGTTTGACACGCTCTCTGTGTGAGGGTTTATCTCTGTTGTTTCTGGTGGACCCCACAAAAACACCAAATATTACACAATAATACACTTTATCCTCAAATGTGATGTATAGTATTTGAAGAATATGATATCTATTCTGGAAAAACCATTGCTCAAAAATTTAAATTTGCTATTGAACATTTAAGCAATAGATATTTTCCTTAAGAAATATAAACACTATTATGGAAGCAATCATCTGCATATTTTAAATACCAGATGAATATGCAATATCGTATTTTGGAAGGAAATAATGCAAATTCTCATGTTAGCTGTGATGCAAGAGAAAAATATAACAATTGTGAACTCAGATGTCTCAGTAGAAAGGTAAAAGTGAATGAAAACATGCTGGATCAAATGCAACAGTACTCCTTGCTTCATTAATAAAGTGACATATCCATAAACGCTCATGATGGATACAACATCGTTTGGCATTAACTTTCTGTGCCACTAAGCTCGTCAGCTGTGAGTAAGATATTAGACACTAGTAAAGCTGTCACAGATGTGAAATTGATGCAATGGCTTAATCAAAGTTGCAAACATGTCATAAGACCATATGCAGCATATTAGAAAGTTATGTAACGTGTCACCACCTATTTCAACTGGGACTCACATGGTTTTGTGATGGAGAAGGCTTTATATGTATACCTTATATGTATCATCAAAAACACCATTCAGGTTCCTGTAATGGACTCCTATTCCATTACTGTAATATACACATGACCATCAGTTTAAATTCATAATTAATTAATATAAAAAATGAATAACTGCATATAGCAGCTACATGTAATAGAAGATCAGTCATTGTGGTGAACGTGGTTTTCAATTTGTTATTTAAACTATATAGAGAGCAGCAGCCCTTGGTGTATATTGATGGTCTTGAATCTGATTGTGTTTGTGGCCTGAAGTGGCTCCACAAACCAAAGACGATCACTCAACAGAGCTAAATAACTCCTTCATCCATCATGGCATCATCTCCAGTCAGTTGCCCAGGAAACATGATCAATTTTATAAACAAGCCCTGAACTGCCATTTCTGTTATTTACAAGTGCTTCATCAAAAATAAGCTATGCTTCGTACACCATCTTCTAACTTATTTCTGTCTAAGAGCTTGAAAAATTAAAAACAAAAGCCAACAAAAATCACTCCTCTGTACAAAATCTTTGGTGTGAGACTATCCCTTTCAAATTGCAAGTGTCTGGGATATTCTTGCTCATGGCAAAAGTGCAGCCTCACAACAAGGCATTCATGACAGATGGATCACTGATTGAGGTACACTTGTTCACTCGTCGCTCGAGCTACAATGCATGTCTCGAGCTGTTCATTTCAGTCGACATTCAAGTCAGTGTGGTAGCACTGGAATGATAGGACGTTTCTGTTTATTCATGACTGCTTCTGTTTGCTTGTCAGTTTAACTGATGGATGCGAGTAAAGCAAATCAATAATCTGAATCCTCACATATTGGTTTTTGTGCAGTAATAGGATGTGGTGGCTCTATCAATCATGTGAAAGGATCTCCCTCTCCCTTTGGGCTGTGATAACCTTTGGTGGGACATCAGTGGTCAGACAATAGCTTGTGAAAGTTAATTGATCTGCATCTACATGCATTTACATTTTAGCTAACACTTTCATCCAGAGTGACTTATAATGAGGGTAAATGTTTCAGTTCCTGCATTTCCATGAGTATGAACAACAAGAGTAATCAACAACAGTAGATCAAGGCTACAATACTCAGACATTACAGTATACTGTAAACTTGACTTTTTGAAGATACAAGTTTTTCACCTGGCAGTGACAATCTGCTTTGTATGGGTTACAATGACAGGACATGAAAACCCTGGAAGCCTGATCTCATCAGTTCAATCTCATCAAAGCTCTGGATTTTGTGTCTACTTTGCCTGTGTTAACTCAGGATATTAACCAAGGATTAGCTTCTCCAACATGGTAGAGTGCTTGACACTGGCAGGTTGTCCACCCAGGCACCTGGCTGCTAGTCAGCAGCCTGCACTGGTGTGGACCAGTGCCCTTTTCAAAGCCAGATACCTGGTGGCTTTTAATTTTAATCATATTGACACTTCAAACAGATAAAACACAGAAAGCGGCACCCCTTCATGTGCTTTAAGGCCGCAGTCCCCACACACACACACACAATCACACACACAGCTAAGTACATAAACACACATACACACCAGCCCTCCATTCGAGACAGTCAGCACAGCAGTCGGTGTCTTTCACACGCACACTCCTACTGTCAAACTATCAGTGAACTGCGGCTCATCTCCTATCATGAGGAGCCAAAGCGTTTGTCCAAGAGAGAACTGTAAAGAGTCATAAGGCTTGATCCCTTCACGCTGTTTCAGTCAGACAGCAGGTCTTCATTATTTGAGATTATGAAACTGATAGCCAGATTAAAGGCTGGATTACAACCAAATAGACTTGGCTATGGCTGCATTCAAGTACTGTGACAATTGCATATTTGGTTTGTGCTCTTCTCCTCCCATCCTCCTCACATCCTTTGTATCACTTCACATCGTTCACGCCCACGTCTGTCCCTTATGTTCACGAAACATTTTTTTTTTTTATGCTGAAGGTAGGTGGGCGGCTAGTTGGGCGGAGGAGATCACAGATGACAGTTTATGAGTATTCCCATGCTATCTGGGCAAGAACAAGAGCCTCTGGCACCTCAATCAGCTTATAGGACAACTACTGCTGATGTATGCTTGAATCCCTCTTAGTCTCCCTCCAGTCAGCTTTTCTAGCACCACAAGCAGCTCAGGGCCCCTATGGAGCCATAACTACGCAGCCCAGGGCTGGGAGAGATGTCCAAGATACCCTCCCCGGCAGCCACCAGTGACTGTGGCTACTAGAGTTGTTTGTCTATATACATTTGATAAGAGATCAATCATTTAACATAATTATTAAATCACAATCTTACACTAGGACCACAAGCTCTGAGATGCAGCATTATAGGCATCAGATAAGTAAACTTTATGGCAGAACGGTTGGATTGGATGAGATTGTACAGGTGGACCTAATAAAGTGGCCACTAAGTATAGATATATAGATTTTTATATAGATATAGGTATATATAGATATATAGATATGAACACACACATACATGTACACGAGGGGGGAAAACATACATTTAAATGATTCCTTCCCATTATGTCACACCCTAATATTAGGTTTCAGCCTGTAGTAGGATATCAAATTATGGAAGCAATTTGGTTGCAAAATACCATTTCAGTGGAAATGGAAAATTTACTTCTTGAACACTTCTTCACCTGTTGGGAATTGAACAAACAAGGCAAATGTTTTCCTTATCCCCACACCAATTCCACCACTCCATAATAATGTAAAACTACTGCCTGTTTCTGGTCATGTCTCCTCCACACAATACTGTGGGGAACTGCAATTCTCTCACTTTTCATATACAGGCCACATTGTTTGCATTGTGCTCATTTAGTGGAATTTTTTGAGACCAGGCTCCAAAACAGTGACTGCAGTAAGCTCCGGGCTCCTCCTCTCCTGCCCTGCCACCATCTCCAGCAAGGAGAGCAGCACTGTCTGCAGAGCTTTCGTTCCAGCCGGATACCACCTGATTTCACTCATTATCCTGGGTCCTGAAATAGTCAGGCCAATTAAATTGCTTTTAATCAAGACCATGGTTCATTAAATCGGGTAGGCTTTAAAGCAGCCTGTCTGAAGAAAGCCTCCAGGACCCCTTTGTCATGCCTGAAGCTGACCACCCTGACTTTCGCAGAAATCTTGATGAATGCCTCTCTCTGCAGCACTGAATAAATGCGGAACTTTAGAAGTGTTAAACCAGACATCAGCATTCATGAAATATAGCCCATATGTCCAGCTATGTTGTATGTATGTATTACATACACTGAATGCATAGAGCCCTGCCAGTGTTGTGCTGTCCCGTAACCCCATGTATTGACTGAATGACTGATGGATTGATTATCTGTTTGCTGTACTACTGTCAATGTTGTCGGATTATTTGTGTAATTTTCTCTGGAAAAGAATTGCCTTCATAAGGATAATAACCTTGTATTCGTTTTGAGAATTGATTGAAACATTTTCAATCCTTAGGACCTGTAACGTCTTTTTAATCCCATTATTCTAATTAATCTATTCTAATTAATCTAATTAACCAAGCTTTTAATTGGCATCTGTAGTCAGTACTAGCCTGACTGTTGATGAGATCAGGTTAGGACGGGAAATTGGAGCTCCAGTGACAGGAATCTGTCATGACCAGGGTGTCCCATGAGAAGGTGCAGCCTTAACGGAGACACTCAATAACAAGAACTGGTTGTTATGAGGAAAAGCCAAAAACACACAGAGAAGTACTGAGTTGCCACAAATAACCATTCCACCAAATAATAGAAACAGGAAATGGAAATAGACAAAGAAAACTGAACAGCTCACAATGTTTGGGTTACATCAGTGGTCTATTTACTACAGCTGAGTCCTGCAGTGTTGGAGAAAACCAGCATTCACCCTATAAACCACTACTTGGTACTGGGCGATCAGATTAGGAGCTTAAAGAAACCATGGTGTTAACCAGCGAGATCTTAAGAGACTTGCAAGCTACTTCTGATCACTGATAACATCAATCCCGTGATCTTCCCCAGGGTCCTTACAATATGTTAATCAAATTATATAATCATGTTGTGTTTAACAGAGCAAACATCCAAAGGCTTTGGCGCATCACTTACATTAAGTGGTGATGTCATTTACACACAACAGTACAAGCACGCCTATAATTAGATTCACTGGCAATATGTTATGATAAATGCTGAAGTTGTCTCTAAGAAAAGCACTACATTACAATCTAATCTGAAATGTCAAAACATTACAGAGAGTGACATCTGAGGGATTATAGACACCAGATGAGTTTTTTACATGTACTTCATGTGACCCAGACAGTAAAATAGACTAATAAACAACTCCTGGAGATCAGTCAAAACCCAAATTATTCAGCATATTAACTAAAATAACATCTTTTCTATGTTTTCAATGCTAAAAATGAGCAGCACTGCTTAATCAGCACACCTCAACTGCACCTCCAGTGCACAACCCAGACAGAGAAATGAGGCTGACATCTGCATCCCTGAATTACTTCTGTTTAACTTTATCAGTCATAAAGAGCACTTTATAATTCCATGCTCACAAAACTGAATGAGTTCAAAACAATATGCACATTCAGTTTGATGTGAAATTCAAATGGTAGCCTGGATGCTGCCCGTACTATTTCCCCCACAGGTATAGTGCAGGTAACATGCATTTAGGAACCTTTTGGGACAAATAAGCAGGATAGGAGAAATTGAAGACAAGAGCTTGGCACTGTATTTCTGCCAAGCAGCAGTGGTCTTGCCAAGCTCTGATATTACCCAGGCAGTGCCCAAGGCTACACCAGCCAACTACAAGGACAAGATTTGGCCTTATTGTGAAACCCAATTCATGCCAAGAGATTTGATCCACCCAATATTGTCTCATCATGTGGTGATGATCCACAGCAATTGTGCATACATGCTGATCTATTTATGGAAATAACAGTACACCCAGTGATTTACACTGGCACAAAAGCACACACATTAAGATGTACAGTAACATCATGCGGAGTAAAAAAAGCTAGAAATATTATTAAAAAAAATGGGGGGGAGTTTGTTCTCCCCCAAGGCTAATGTTTCCTAAACTGCTCTAATACTGACACATCTGACTTTGAGACAATCACCAAATAAAGATGGACGTCCTGCTGTACTATTGCTGCCGTCCTGCTCTATTTTGAGGACCTAGACAATAGGACTGATGATGAGCAACTTCCTTGACTGATGCTGCTCTGCTGTTACATCAAGAAGCGAGTGTAAGCTTCATTTAAAATTCCAAGCCACAGAGGGCAGATGGAACAAGACTCACGACTCTCAATGATTAATGCCTGAAGCCTTTATTCAGAGGTCACATCCGCATGGTGAAATGTATAAAAATGAAGACTTTAAAGGATGCTTCAGCAGACACTATGAACATTCATTTAAGACTCCGGGGGTGGAAGAGTGAAGGTAGACTGAACAACTGTGTCTCGCATATCTCCTTTAAAGCATATATCTTAAATAAAACACATGACTGACAGGAAAAAGATCAAATCTCAAGACTCTTGAATCCTGTTCCTTTTCAAAAAGTCCCGCTGAGCTCCAAGCACGCAACTCTCCTTCTCAACTGACAGCAGTCTCACCTACATTCTTATCTAGATACTGCTTTTGTACAAAACAAAAGGTTACTTACCAAGTATGAATACTGCATGCTTTTTACAGGCCAGGATAAAGTACTTGAACACATTTTATACCCTCTGTGCCACAAGCCCCATAAAGTTAGGACCACTTTAAAATAGAATATAGCATCATTTGGTGTGATTGAAAATTAAGTTATCTGACAATATTTAATCTGTTATGATATGGTAAATCCCACCCACTCCCCACACAACCACTAAATTGAATTATGTCCAAATACTATTTGACCAATGTCTGCCTAGTAGCTATTTTAACCGCATACTCTAAAGCCCTTAATATCCACACACACTTAAAGCTGACTTCAATGATAAAGTGTTGTCACTGTCAAGATAAATGCATCTGTCATGCAAGCTTGCATCATCGTCAGGAGCTCCATTTCTGACAGCTAAAACATTTGGTTTGCAATCACTGCATTCCTAAATTAACCACATGTAACAGGGAAGAGGAGCATCTTATTTCAGTAATGATGAAGTTACAGTATCATGATTTGCATACATGTGATGAGAAACATAGAAAGTGTAATTACAATTGAAACATCATGGGATGAAACATGGAAATCTTTGAATGCAATAAAAAAGAATGCATGTCTTTAAAATATCTTTGATATATAGGTATTACATACCACCAAACAGAGTTATTTCACTGACCCCCCCAATAAATGCATCTTGGGTGACCCAGACAGGAGCTGTCAGCCAACATCATGCATTCTAAATGAACACTGCTGCTAAAGTAATACATCATAAAATATTCAATTTCGTCTTTAATGGCAGGAGCTCTGATTCGGGAGTGATCATTTATTACATAATCAATTGGGTGGGAGTTAAATTTATCTCTGTCAACTAACAATATCAGTTTCTATGGAAAAGAGGGTATCAATATCTCACTGGGAAAAGATTATTCTTGGCACGATAAACCTACTCAATGCAGCCACTGCATATGACAGCGTGTGACTATACACTGTACATCAAACATGCAGTGTTGGAAGCTACTGAGAGCAATTACATGGCTCATTGATTTGTTTGTTGCAGGTTGATTCAACATCAAAACCCAGAGAAAAAAGAGCTCAACCATGCTCACTATGACAGCTTAATTCTCCCAGAAGGCTGTTCCTCTTGGGTTTGGGGGCTTTTGTACCACCACCTAATATATCTTTGGGGTTTTTGACTTGAGCTGAGCTCCTCCAGCCACTACTTGTGATGTAACATCAGATGAAAGTGTAGTTTCAAGTTGCTCGCTTTATAAGAGCTGACGTCAGATTGCACGGCGTCACGTAGGCATAACTGGTGTGCATGTTTGTGAAGCTCGGTTACAAAACTATTGAGATGCTGCACGGGGCAAATACTGTTGGGATTACAGCGCCCGGTTAAACTGTGTGGTCTGTACGCGTGGACTGCATTAAATGCACCGGCAGGTGCGCACTCGCTTTCTGTCTGTTTCCTCAGTGAACATTATGAATACGCAAAGTCAAATCAGAGCATCTATAATTCCTTGTGTATGTCTTCCATCAATATCCGACGTTTTGCCTAAATCTAAATGCTTAGTTGTCATTTTTGCTTTAACGCCATTCAGATGAATTATGATAGCATACATATAGCGCCTAGGCTATAACATTTTACCTGCGTTGACAATTAGTTGACCGCAGCAGTCTGAAATGTCTTGACACCGACTAACCATAATTACCTCATTACTGGTGTGTCAAAAATGTCCTTGAAATGAACTAGGCTGCATTTAGAGGTGTGTCTGTTTCAACTCATTAGTTCAGCGGCCCCACAACTAACGACACATAAACACAAGAGCCTTACCTGTAAATGGCCCTGGTACATATTGAGCACACAGTCAGTCGCGGATCTCTCCGTCAGCGGATGTTGAGACTTCTTCCAGGCTTGCGAGATGACAGTGTAAAACTGGAAGTGTTCACATGATAAGCTCTGCAAAGAGTTGTTGAAGAAGCCCGCCGCCGCTCCGCTCGCAGCAGGCAGTCCGGAGCTGTCCTCTCCTCTGGTGCTGAAGCCCACACTTCCTGCTCATTGAGCCTTGTTTCGGCGCGGTGTCACCCAGATGTCAGGCACAAGGAGTGCGACGTCGGACCGCACTTTCACCCCGCAGATTCCTCAGTGTGCTGACGCTAGCTGTTGAGAAGTGCTGCCTTGGTTCATTAAAAAATCGAGTCCATCGTAGGGAAAAAAGTCTCCCCCCCCAACCCGTTTTAAGTCTTCATCCTGGACCCGCTGTCCCCGCTCTCTCTCTCTCTCTCTCTCTCTCTCTCTCTCTCCCTCCCTCTCTCTCTCTCTCTGACCTCGTACAGAAGCAGCAGGTCTGCCTCTCCTCCCTCTGACACGTCGTAAACATTGACAGCAA
>OMLB01026526.1:5315-22577 GCA_900302555.1 Myripristis jacobus | reverse complement strand
AAAAAAAAAAAAAAAATTTTTTTTTTTTTATTAATTAAATTAAAGGAAAATTACCATCAAATTATAATAAAAAGTAAAAACAAAATTACAAAAAAATAAGACCAAATAAAGAGAAAACAAGCAACAAGGAAAATATTTACAGGAAAATCACAAAAAAATGAAAATTTGTCAAGAATTAGCAAAAATAAATAAATAAATAAAGAGGACGATAAAAATAAAAGGCCAGCCTTCAGCATCCAAAAACAGTTTTTTTGTAATCTCTCTTTGGTACTTTGCGTTGAACATCTTGCACACATTCGTCTGCAGTACACACTCATCCCGGCTCTGCTGGCCTGCCAAAGTTCTGAGTACAGAAAGTTTTTTAGGATTACCAGTCACATCACAGCTGAGCCGGTGGACACTGGCTGGGTTTCCATCACAGGTGGTGACTCTCTCTGGGCAAACAAAGACAAGACATGGCCGTACAAGATAAACATGAAAACCGCACATCTGCAAAAAGTAAATGCAAGCGTTCTCATATCACACACATTGATATTTACCTGCAGTCGCATGCAAACAACAAACTGCTGCCAGCACTGAAAAGAAACATCGTCACATTCAGTGGACTTCAAAATGTCCTGTAGCGTTATACAAGAGCATCAAATAAAAATTTAAAAATGTGCATTAGTTCTTTCTGCTGTATGAATTCAGCCCAACAGTGTTTTACATTCACAAGTTAATTTTTTTGTTGTTGTTGTGGCTTAAACCTTTGACCAGTCAATATAGCCAACAAATACCGTACACTTTAAGTGTCAGTGTAGACTTTGACTATACTGAAAATTATTTAGACACTTTGAATTTAGTGTCCTTCTAAGATATTTCAAAAATACTTTTATTCATGTATGCACCTTCTGCGTTTTTGATTAAGATGAATGGAGAGATGATTCCTAATCCCAAACTCTATCAAGTCCCTTAACTGTTTTTTTACAGGTTGCGCTTTATACTGCTAGACCTTTAAGTTTAAGATCTAGTGAAGGGACCTGATCACAAGAAAAATAAGATTAAAAGCAACACATTTTGTGACATCATCATGCAAAGCTCCCTGAGTTCATTTAAAGCCCTGGTGTTTCTGTTTAGTCCCTCAGTTGTATACTCACACAGTGCAGAGCTGAGTCTGAAGCAGAGCATGGTTTTACAGGAGCCAGAGCAACTAATAATGTCTGGAACTGTCACACCCGCTATTTATGCACCTGACCCAGGAGCCGTCTGTGATTTTTTTTTTTTTTTTACAACACACAAACTGGCTCTGATCCCGCTGTCTGTGCCCCAGCTGCCTCTAAGGTGGGCAAACAATAGTATTTGGTGACAAAGTGTTGAAGTTGATGAATAGCTATACTATAGGTATAGTATGAAGTTTATTTTTTTTTTATCAGTTTTATTTGATAAGGGAGAAGGATAAAGGAGTAACAAATTGTAGAGATGCCGTCTTGAATGATCAGAAGCCAGCTTTCTTAAAAATAAATATAAAATAAATAAAAGGAAAAATTCAGCATCAGCATCACTCACTACCTGCATGTGCTGTAAGGCCTCAAACTGTTGGCATTTTGCTGTGGCTGACGATTTCAAAATAGACAGATACTGTAGGTGAATGTGTTTTTTTTATATATATATATATTTTTTGGAATACTGTAAATTTAAACTATTGTTGTTGTTTTTTTCTGTAGAGTGCCTGCAAAAAACAAAATATAATGGCCACAAGGAAGACTAGTCCTCTTGACCCACAACAAAAAAACAAAAGCAAAAAAAAAAGAGACTTTTGATTAAATGTATTAAAATCGTCATGACACTGGCAAATTGCCTTTCATCACACCATGAACAATATTTACTCACTGTATTATTTATTGCTTGTATATTGTGTAAGACCATTTTTTGATAGTGGTAGCAAGGCAATAATCAAGCCTTTTTTCGTGGTTTTTGGATTCCCAAACAGATAGACAGGAGCCCCCATCTTTTAAAGCCTCTGCTTTGGAGTGTTATTACAGTCAGCGAGTTGGCAGGTTGGGCACTATATATTTCAGATCTGTGAAGCTGTGCTGGTTCACAGCAGTTCATCATGCAGACTGTTCTGAGACTGGGATGATGTTCACCGAAAAGGTATGTATTGTACTCCATATCACATTTTCTATTGTTCTCCCAGAGTTGCATAGAGCGAATGGGGACGTTTTGAATAGGATTTTCTGTCTCCCTTTCACCTCTTGCATAGTTCTTTCTTTTTGTCTCTTTGTAGTAGCCGGCAGCTTAGTCTCTAGAGGCACGCCTGGGTGGAGGACGCTCTCTCCTGCAGGTCAGGGGTGGACACAGAAAAGGAAGAAGCAGCGCAGGATCAATGAGAATGCAGGGATCTGGTGCTCTGGTGTAGTTTACCATACAGTGATTTAATGGATAATTCTTTTTTAACCCTGCAGCTCAATGATTCCCTCACATTCACACAGTGGTGTCCCCCTCTTTCATTCATTTAGATAAAACAAACTGCCTCTGCTTCCAGATCATGTCCCTCTGTGGTCTGTGTCCCTGTGTAGCAAAAGACTGGATGAAACTAAAGTCAGGGAAACCAATACCTCGGGTCCAGAATCTGTAATAAAGAGCACAGCCTGAAGTGGACACGGCCGTGTGTCAACCCAGCTGTCAGCAGCGATACGACGAGAGGACAGCTCACAATGCGCTATTTGGAGTAATTACAAGAAACTGAGGTAGAAAAAGCAAAAAGGGCCTTCCCAATCAGTGTGAGAAGTTGATATGTTGTTGACAAACTTCGCATTAAAGTTTTGTGATGTAATCCACTGGGAAGTCATGTGACTTTTTGTGCTATGCCGCTCCCACTGCCTTGTGCTTTCAGACTGAATGACCTGAGAAGTGATGAGGTCTTCTGTGGCCCATAACCAGCCTTTCCAACGAATTTGGTGGAAATCTGAAATAGGCCACCTAATATATTGTGATATGCCACGCCCACTGCCATGCCCCCTTTTGGGCAAGTGGTGCAAAATGATCCTTCTTCCTTGGCTCATGACCAACCAACCTACCAAATTTGGTGTAAACCAAGCATCTGTTTCTAAATTATGCCGCTGTGTGACGAACAGAGAGGGAGTGGACGAATGCTGTGGAGCTGCTGTATAGCGGAATCAAAGCCACATTTAATGGCAGATGAAAAATTTATGCTCCCACTGTGAGTCTGTAACCAGCTTCTGTCGGCCCATCCTTGTTCTGCACTCATCCAAAGACCTGGCCACTCAGCGAAGAGTCCATTTTGAAGATTTCCAGGTTCGCCAGTTCCTCTTTTTTTCTGTGAATATTTTCTGCTGTGTTTCCAGGATTTGCCATGTGTCTGTTCTGTTTACCCTTTTTCGGACTGTAATTGGCTGCAGACATTGTTTTCTAGGTGCTGCTTGTAGAAAATGTTGACTTTTTATTCAGGAACATTTATAATGAAGACTGAAGAGCAACATGTTAAAGTGTCAGCTGGGAAAACAACCCAAGTCTTCTCAGTTCCTCAAATGCTGACTTTTTGGAGATATGAAAACAAACTGATATATTTTTAGACTACATTGGTAGCTAATTCTTATCTATCAGAAAAGAAAAACAGAAAAGAACATAAAATGTAAAAGCAATTTAGTTGGGATTCTGAGCTGAATGCAAATGTACAGCAGAGGTGGAAATAGATATTAAAGATAGATAGATAGATAGATAGATAGATAGATAGATAGATAGATAGATAGATAGATAGATAGATAGATAAAAGTGCTTATATCATTTATCCCCACTCATACAGGTGATTTGTTATTTTTTAACAAGGGGATACCTCAGTGGGAGCCCCCTCTGCTCCCAAACCAGGTTTTCTTTGTGCCCTTTTTTCCCCAGAGGATAGCCTATTTTTGCCTGATGCTGTGATTTTTAGGGGCATTTACTAAACCTTGAAATAATGATTAATTTATATTGTCAGATAAACTATCACACACTCACAGCAAAGAGGTTTTTTTTTTTTATTTGAAAAATAACAGCAAAACGGGTTTATGATCATTCAAGGGAACTGTTGCTCCAAACCTGTTAATTTCTTACCAGGCCTCCATCATGTTGCTGCTGCACTTTCTCTTTCACCCGTCTGCTGTTGTGCTCCTTCACGCCAAAAAATGTCTGCTTTATATTGGATTTGCAGGATCATCATAAAGGCCTAGTCTCCTTCTTGATAACATAAAGCGCTATATAAATTCGATTTATCATTATTATTATTAATTGCGATTCTAATTTTGGTTTAATAGAACTGCCTTTAGGCTAAATACAAATTTGTGTCAGCCTGTTCTTTTACTAGATTATTATTTTTCAGAACACACTGTGGTTTTGACAGTGTAATCTATTCTCCAAATTATGTAACTATAACCAGGTTACATACATACAAACATCTGGGGTGTATTTTCAGCAGCACAGACGCTACTAAATGATCACAGAAATATTAAAGGATTATTATAGGAATACTACAGACAGCAGTGTGTCCCTGTAATCCTCTTGCTCTTCCACCACAAGTTGAAAGTTGTCACTTTGATCACCTTTTCATTTGTAGTGTACAGTTTAGATAATATTATAGGTCAGAGTTGATGACAGAAGGGTAGGACTGAGAGGAAAAGGCGCAATCACAAATCCGTCTGATGCTTCAGCACCACGGACAGCGGCATGGATTTATCAGTACACAGCACAGTGAGGTTTGATATTTCAGAGCCACGGTCAGCGTCATAGGTTCTGACTTACAGAAACCTCAGTCAGATAACAGATCAGTGAGTCAGGTAGACCACTTTAACATTTTCAACATGATGGGATACATTTTGGTGATTTTTCTAACAAGAGAGATGGCATTACTCTTCAAATCGCCTACTGCCCACTCATATCATCCTATTGCTTCAGCTTCAAACCAACTGAAGATTGTACTGACCAAGTCATGGTGTTGGTCAAGGTAACAGTTTATTCAGGTGGGCATGTATAGGTGTTCATCACTGTATATATTCTATTATCATATACCATAGCAGTCCTGTTTATATTGTAAAACAAAACTCCCTGGCTCACAAGAATCAAGGCTGCAGTGGATCAGTATTTCCAACAGGAATGCAATTGTACAGAGAAGCACAAACATATGACATAGCATATTAACAAAGTAAAAATGCCTTTTATTGCTTGTTTTAGATGACAGTGTTTGTCTTTACAGTCGTGTTGGTGTCTAAGAACAGAGAGGTGAAATTCACATCTTCTAGAATCACCCAAAGCAGTTTCAAGCTAAGAGACGCTAACTCTGACAAGGAAACACATTCTTATGTGACAAATTATATCCCCTGTATATTTTACATTTAATGTCTCTAATCATGTTGCATCTTACTCAAGAACTGTTGATTGAAGGGAGATTTTGATGAACAACATTTTGATCATTATACGTTTTGTTACGGCATCTCTGGTTAGGCAGGATCTGCAAAAATTAAACAAAAACTTCAGTTTAGACAGATAATTTAAATGACTGGTGGGTTAATGATGTCACTGCAGGTTGTCTTTGCATAAACCATGACTTCACTCCTTACTGTAACTAACAAATGAGTCTCATGAAGGGCAAAGTATTGGGATTATTTTTTCGTCCCCTTGAAATCAAGAACAAGGGTAGATTTACAGTATTAGCCATTTTGTTCTTCAGCAGTAGTGTCTTCACAAGATTCATTAGGTGTGTATATTTGTGCACTTCAGCAGAGTGAAACAGCCCCTTTGAGGCACTTACATTCACAAGTGTAAGCCAGCTCCAGGTACTTGTAAGTGCCAACGCAGGGGTCCCCAAACACTGAGTTGCTTGAATAGATAGTGCAGCTGTTTTGCCCATTGCAGCTGTGGAGGATATGATATGAGGTGACAGGGAGTGTTAGAATATGAAATACTAAACCCTGAAGAAGAAGACTTAGAGTGGCTATGCGTTGGTCCGTTCAGTTGCCTTGCTCAAGTAATAAATTACATTGCTTCACACAAACATGGATTGCCTAGTTTTTTCCTTGTGTCTGCATCACCTATAGATTAATAAGCAACACCTCCAGGATTTTGTCTCTAAATCGACTTTCACCTGCCCCACTAAAGAGCACCTGTCTATGAGCCACTGGAGCCATGCAGCACCTCCGTCTCCCTTTGTAAATATAAAACATAAAAGTTATGACAAAATGCAACGACACCTATCAGTAATGTTGTTAGTGGGTCTTGAGCAGTAGACATTTTCGAGCTGAGAGGCAGGGCGTTTGTAAGAGCACGTGGTTTGGTCATGGCGGCCATAATCACCGCCGTGGATCGTGATAACTTGCCCCACATCTGAGAGAGACAGGAGGAAAAGTTTGAAAGGTAAGAAGTATTCTGTAAATTCTAGTTTGAAATGCAGGTGATCACAAGCTTTTGTATAGCAAGACTTTGAGAGGAGTAGCTTCAATGAAATGAATTTACTTTTTCATATCAGTGCACCATACTCATACAGAAATTATGAATGTGATCTTACCACAGTCGAGATGTGCTGCAGAGTGCTCACAGGCAATAATATGAACTGTCAAAGTATCAAGAATCAGATTAGACATCACTCTTATCAGACTTCTTTTCAGCAAATGTCATCATCATTAATCTCATGCACACATGACTCACATGCTGGGAGGCAGGTGAACGTGGTCTCCAGGTATTTGTAGGTGTCAGGGCAGGGATCAGAAGACTGGAACACATTTGCATTTAGTTCACACACCCTCTTCCCATTACACCTGCAGGAAGAGCGGGACAGGAGAGCCTGTGTCTCAGAAAAATGCACTGGCCTTAATCAGACTAAACTGCAGTTACACGGCTTTTTATGATCCAGTGTTATGTTTGTTTTATTAAAAAAATGACTGCACGACTTCCCTATAAAGATCCAAATTATCCCGTAATTTCAACACATGTTCTCATCAGTAATTTGAGCTACATGACAGTGGGGTTCATAGTTACCCCTGATTAATCCAAACAATGCAGCGTCCTGGTTTAGCTTCCTTTACCTTTTCTTTCCAATCTGTGTATGCACCATGAAAGCATCTCTTGGAGGTAAAAAGGTAACTTTTGTGCTTTCATGTTTGAAATATATATATTTTGATGAGTGTTTACAGTTTTTTTTGTGTAGCCCCCATGTCTCTTTCTAAATAACAGTGCCACATGATTATTTGTTCACATTACACCATTGCTTTTTTATGACTGAATGGTGCAGATATTTTAAATCCCAGAAATCCACTATCCTGTGTCACAAAATGAGGGAAAAAAAAAAAAAAAAAAAAAAAGACTGCCTTCTGAGGCAGTGCTCTGAGGTTGGAAGGCATCAAGTAATAGCTGTCCCAATTGAATGTTAAGATAAAATGCTGCTTACTGAGATGCATCTGTTTGGCAGGTTTCTAAAGGCATCATAGATATATGGTACAGTGGGTATGATATCCTACAATCCTTTGTGTCTCGTGGACAATTAAACCCAAACTGACTGTGTGTAAAAGCTGTAAATTCAGTTTTACCATTCTGCAGAGACCCAAGTTGTAGTAGAGAATATTTACTTGTTTAAACATCTACTGTTAATATCAGATTCTCTCTGTCAAACCCACTGGCATGCATAAACATGTTTGATTAACTTGATATGCAATTATGACTTTTCTATTTTCCATTTTGGTATTTTTTTTAATCTGAACCAAATCCCTTTGATGTGCCTGTGTGTGACAATGCTGGCTCTCTCACTGGGCAGCAGGACACTGTATAATTGGGGTCCACATTGTTCTTGACTTTTGCTTCCCTGTCGACTCAAAGGTTCTCAGCTTCCTCCACCAGGACCCTTTGACAAAAAGTTCCCCTAATCTCCAGGAGAGTGACCTTGTTTTACAAAATACTAGTGAGGCAAAACAACCGGCCCAAGCCACCCAGGCAGCACCCTGGAGAATATCCACGGAGACCAGATCCTCGGAGCTGAAGGAGGTGACCTGGCCTGAGATCTGGTACAGCCGTTATTTTTATTATAATTTTTTTTATAAAGATATCATATAACTAGTTCCCCCTCTTAGGATTAAAATTGATCCTTATCCCTAGATGTAGCCCACTGGCCAGCATTCTCAACAATATTATCCTGTTTCCATTGAGTGTAGCTCTTACTCTTACTCTCTCACTGTGCTAGTAAAATGTTTCATGTTTGTTTCATTAAATTGGAGCATCATCCATTACTGTATGTGGCATTTGTTATTTCAGTTTCACAGTGAGGGGATCTTGTACCAAAGATGAAGAAAACAGAGTAGAGATTCATTCTGTTTCACTCCTGTTTTTGTGCAAGACTGTTAAACTGTCTACCACTTATAAATCTGATATATTAATAGTGTATTTCATTCACTGTATTGCATTGTTGCACTGCTCAGCCTTGTGCAGTTTATGCTTGTAGTCTTTTTTTTCAGTTCTACTTGTTTGATACTTTCTCTTCCAAGAATTGAACAGAGAATAAAGGTTTTGAGTTCCACAGTTTGTTTATGTAAGGTATATTTATGTCTATATCTATCTATTTATCTTGAGCCGGGTTCTGGTCAAGGTTTCTGGCCCTGTTGAAGTGGTTTTTCCTCGCCACTGTCGCCCTGTGCTTGCTCATGGGGGAGATTTTGGTCCAAATACAAGTAAAATTTACCAGCATCTGGAAAAAGTCATCAGGGGGTTAAAATAAGATGAAAGATTACGTGATCTGTCAGGTGTTTATCAGACATGTACCTGCTCTTCAGTATCTCCAGAGTGCCTTGCAGAGAGCACTCTGTGTTGGAGAGCTGCTCTGCAGGCTTGCCAATGCTGCAGGTCTCGCTGTCACTTCGTCCGTACAGGGTTGACTCCACGCTGATCACTGCACTCGCTGTCACACACAACACAGCAGACAGTTAGGAGGAAGAAAGAGGAAGACGTAAGGTAGGGATGACAGCACACGTGGAATTGATAAATAGTCCCTAACTGTCCCTCTATAATCACTTTATAGATCAAGTCTTGCCTGAGGTGGATTGATGCTGATGATTGTCCAAACACACGTAATAATATTCCCATATAATTTTATTAATATGTCAGCCTGGCCTAAAATTTCTACACACTGACCTGAATTATTATTATTAGTAGTAGTGGTAATGTTTTTTATTGATTAATTAATTAATTAATTTAGTTATTAAATTATTTATTGGCTTTGCTTTGTGTTGATTTTTGTTCATCTCCAATAATCACATCAAATGATTTCTTGAATAATTGTTATCACATACTCTATCTTAAAAAAAAAAAAAAAAAGGGTAAACTGTAAGTCATGATCCTGGAGAAAAACAAACAATCTCTTTAACATCCAAAGACATTTTTCGGTTGTCTCGTTGGTATCTGTATTGCTCTGTCACTTGTCACTTCATGGACTGACCACCTTAAATCAGATGCTCTATTTTTGCTTTGAGTCACATGATAAAAGTGCAGGCGTGTCACAGCCCTGTTGGTCTGCCAAGCCAAACAAAATGTTTTGGCCCACCAAAGTTCACAGAACGTTACCAGTCACGTCGCAGCTGAGCCGGTGGACACTGGCCTCACTTCCATCACAGGTGGTGACTTTCTCTGGGCAAACAATGACAAGACATGGCCGTACAAGATAAACATGAAAACCGCACATCTACAAAAAGTAAATGCAAGCGTGCTCATATCACACACATTGATATTTACCTGCAGTCGCATGCAAACAGCAAACTGCTGCCAGCACTGAAAAGAAACATTGTCACATTCAGTGGACTTAAAACTGTGTCGTAGCATTCGCAGCAAATAGATATTTAAAAAATGTTTTATTTGTTCTTTCTGCTGTATGAATTTAGCTGCTATTGGTCAGTCATGAATTTATGAATTTATCATTTCCTGAGAGACATTGTTTAAGCAGGCAGCAGAGTTTATGAACAGGCCTAAACATTTGACCAGTCTATCTAAAAGTAATCATCACATTTTGAAAAATCAGTATATAAACTTAAAACTCAAAATGCAGAGCCTTATAGTAAAGAAGGTTATTTATACCCTTTGCCCTCATTATTTCAAAATGCATTTATTCAGGATTTTTCCTTGCATGCAAAAAAAAAAGTACAAATTGATGTCATCCTTGCTAACAATTTTTTATTCATTCTATACACTCTAAAACTCCAATTAAATCCCCTTAAGGTCAAGTGAAGGGAGTTTTGCTCATCAGAAAGATACAGTATAATTAATAGAGAGAAATCTTTTAAGGTTTAAGCTTCCTAAATCCATTTAAAGCCATCGTGTTTCTCTTTAGTCCCTCAGTTGTATACTCACACAGGGTAGAGCTGAGTCTGAAGCAGAGCATGGTTTTACAGGAGCCAGTGAGCTGAACAGTGGGGCTAATGACGGCTGAACTGTCACATCCGCTATTTAAAGGGGCTGAAGTAGGGCTGTCAAGACCTGTCTGGTTTTTCACAATACACAAACTGGCTCTTCCGCCGTCGAACAGTAACCTGAACCCGATATTTATTTACCTGAGCCAAGGTCAATCTGGGGTTTCTTGCAAAACACAAATTGGCTCTGAGCCAGCTGGCTCTAATGAGGCCAAACAACAATATTTGGTGTCTATAAGAGCAACTTTCCCATTCATGTAGTGGCTCCCTTTTGGTCCTGTGGAATGCGCCTGGGTTGATGCGCTCAAATAACACAAGGAGTCCACTGATTCTTTCTTTTGTCATGTTCATGGGTTTATGGGTGTTTCCTCGCCACTGTCCCAGCGCCCTGTGCTTGCTCTTGGGGGAGATTTTGGTCCATGGATTTGGCCAGTATCTGTTGGGTTTCTGTAAAGCGCCTTGAGATAACTTTTGTTATGATTTGACGCTCTACAAATACAGTTGAATCGAATTGAATTGAATATATATTTCACTTTCTCTTCGTGGTTCCGTCGTGCTGCGTTTTTCTTCTTTTCACTTACAAATGAATTGCACCGACCAGATGACGTGCATAACTGATGACACTGCATTGGAAAAATAAAGGCAACAGACAAAACCCAACTTATTCTGACTGACTGTCAAATGGCAGTGTCCATCCTCCCAGCTACGGCAACAGTTCACAACTCTTTTAGTTTATGCTGAGCACATTTCATCTCCTACTCATTAAATTTATACACAATTCATAAAAATAAAAGTTGATAGCACAGTCCTAATTTTGGCTGCAGCTCTGTCCAAGTGATGGTGGAAGAATGACTGTAGGCATAAAATGATGTTCGTTCTTTGTCAGTTTTCTTGGATTCTGAGGAAAGACAAAGTCGAAAGAACTTGTGGAAATGTCGTCTTTAATGATCAGAAGGAATAACATTTGTCAGCCACATGGGGCAATGTCACTGTGGAACAGCTAATACTTTCCTTGAAAGATTGAAAGAAAACATCAATCTGCTTTAAAAAAAAAAAACTATTTTATTTACCCATGAGTAATATTTGGAAAGTGTCATTTGTTGGTTGATACAGCAAGGCATCACCATTTTTTGATTGTGGTAGCACAGTTATAAATAAACCTTTTCTTCTAATCAAACTGGGTGAGGACTTTACATTATCCACTACAATACTGGATGGTGTTGGATTAAAGAGCAACTAAACCCTAAACCCATTGATAACAACAGAGGTGGTGACATCACCCACCACCAGCCACCCTAGTTTTCACCATTACAGGTCAGGCTTCACACAGATTTGGGTTTGTATTGGGGTTTAGTTCCTCTTTAAAGTTGAGGTGGTGGGCCAAAAATGACAACTTCAGATTTATTGTCTTTGAAAAGTTTGAACATCCAGTGTTTTACATCTGGGAGATAAAACATGAGAGAAAAAATGGTGGGGCTGGAAGGATGTATCGGGAGATAAACCCGCATGTCATCTGCATAACAATGGAAGTCGATATTGCCCAAAGGAAGCATACCGAGTGAAACTAGAATGAGATCTAGGACAGAACCTTGAGGCATCCCGAATTTCATCTGCACAGCTTGGAGAGGAGTCGGCCGTGGTATGAATGCATTCATACTCCACAAATTAAGATTCCTCTTCATTTTGATAACCACACCATTACTATTGCCATCACTGGCGGAAATCCTGGGAAGAGGGGGCAACTAGGAGACACTGAGGGACACCGTTGGTGGTCACTTTTGGTCAAAAATGAAATCAGGTTTTGTTTGGGGCTTTTCATGCTTAATACATCTACACCCTGTTGTGGCCCAGACTTTCATTTTGTTGATTCTGTTTACTTCCTGCATTTCTGTAATAATTGCACTTAATCACAGATTTATAAGACACATTTAAGATTTTGATTAAGTATGCATTTTATTCAGTGAACAAATGAACAAATGACAGTGCATTAATGTATTGATTCATATAATGATTGGTGTAATTTGTTCACACAGGCTGCACTGCTGATCATACAGGATCTGGAAAAACAGACAAAAATCTCAGTTTAGACCAATAATTAAAATGACAGAAAAATGACTAGACAATTTAAGACAATTTAATTTAAATGGCACAAAAAACTGCTAGTGCAGGTTGGCTTTTTTTGTGAAACAAGATGAGGTTTCTTTTTCCCCTATGCCATATTACAGTCTCTGAATTTTTCTGCACTTGTCACACCCCATGGTTAGCTTCAGCAGAGTGAAACAGCCCCTTTGAGACACTTACATTCACAAGTGTAAGCCAGCTCCAGGTACTTGAAAGTGCCACGGCAGGGGTCCCCAAACACTGAGTTGCTTGCATAGATAGTGCAGCTGTTTCTCCCATTGCAGCTGTGGACAGAGGATAGGACATGAGGACAGGTTTGAAAGTCCTCTTAGGTTCATGCAGGTAATCTGGGTGACAGGGTATGACGTTCATTTTACTCATATTCTTTTGAGAGAAAATATTGTCTTACTTCCATGTCATCCCTGCTAATACATTTAAACTTGGTGCTAACACTGTATTTCTCAAACTAGAGTTAAAGTTACAACAAAAGAGTTTTCAATGGCACCTTTCGGCTACTTTGTTAGTGGGTCTTGAGCAGTAGACGTTTTCGAGCTGAGATTCAGGGCGTTTGTAAGAGCACGTGGTTAGGTCACGGCGGCCATAATCAGCGCCGTGGACGACAATAATTTGCCCCGGATCTGAGAGAGAGAGGCGGGGAACAATTGGTGTGATAAATGAAAGGAAAACGGAATAACTTCTAGCTTGAAATGCAGGTGACTAAAGGTTTTAGTGCAGTAAGACACAAAGATGGATTTCAAAATACAAAGGTGAGCTTTGTTATGCTAATCATGTTCACACACAGTACATATAAAAAAAATAGTTAATGTGATCTTACCACAACGTAGGTGTGCCGCAGAGTGCTCACATGTAATAACATGAACTGTCAAAGTAACAAGAATCAGATTAGACATCGCACTTATCAGACTTCTTTTCAGCTTAGTTTTATCATTACTATTATTATCATGGACATATCTGACTCACTGGCTGGCAGGCAGATGAACGTGGTGTCCATGTATTTGTAGATGCCAGAGCAGGGATCAGAAGCCCTGAAAATGTTTTTATTTAGTTCACAGACCCTCTTGCCATTGCACCTGGAAGAGCAGGAGAGCACGTTTCAAAATCATCCCAACTTAAACCAGAATGTTCTGTGGGAACTTGGGTCTTTCTCGGAAACCTTATCAGCCACTTCAATAGAAGTAGCACTAAACATCTATACATCAAGTGCCTTTGCACTAGTTTAAAAATATTTATTTATCTGTTGATTTATTTAGTTATTTTCTTCATTGCTTGTAATGTGCAGTGTTTCCCTATGCATTGTTGTGCTGATCAGTTGGTCAGCAGCCAGGTCAAGAAGGGTACATCTCAAAATCTAGATGGATATTGCTGGATAATAACAAAAATATAACAATATTTATTACAATGTATTTTTCATCAACATAAATGTAAACAATTTTCAATAACATGTCCATAAATTTCAACGTAATTGTCTTCTGTCTCCTGATTTCACCTTTAAATGCCTTTAAAGGTGACCTAATAATTAGCAGATACATATAAAGATAATTAAAGATAGTTAAAGATAGATAATTGTTGATGTCAGCTGAGATGATCAATTTTATCATGATAACCTTTTTGGATATCGCCCAGCCTGAGTAGTGAATCATCATGAAATTTGGTGACACCTTTCATTTTGGTTAGAGGATGTCTGACTCCATGACCTTTTGTATAGCACAACCAGCAGGTGATTTTTTTTTAAATCTTACTAATGCCTCAAAAAATATTTATTTCATTGCCATGACATTTGGTCACAGCTTTCACACTGACAGGAAGATGATACTTGTCAACTTTAGTAACTCATGTAGCGCCACCAGCAGGCCTGTGGAACAGAGTTTGTCAAGGTTGTAACAACTGAACTTTTGTGACAACATCCATGTTGGCTGGAGGATGCAAGGTGGAGGATGTTAATTTTGGTCATTGTATGACTTTCTTTCCGGTGCCACCAGCAGGCCCAGCAGGGCATCCAAGTTGAATGACGCAGAGCTTGTTCTTCTACAAACACCTGCTTGTTGCAAGGCTGGCATAGACGTAAGGACTGGGAGGAAGTGGACGACACAGGATAACCCAAGTCATGGCTGCAGCACAGCCTGCTGGTAGGAGCAAGTAGGGCTTAGCAGCATTCAAAGTCAATATGGTAAAGCACAAGGTGAGGAAAAATGTCATCCTGGTCCAAGAGGAGACGCAAAGAAAAAGAGGGGCAATCCATGTGTGATTGTCAAAAGACCTGAAATACCTTATGACCTCAGCTACACTCACTGACAGTGTGTCCAAGTGTTTTACACAACTGAAACCAGGTTCGTTTACATCTATAATAGCTGCTACAGCCAGCAAGAAGAATGGGAAAAGGCATCATTTTAACCAGCAAAGTAAAATTCATCAGCATCTGACAAAAGCAATCAATGAATTTTCAGACTTGTGTACCTGCTTTTCACGATCTCCAAAGTGCCTGGGAGAGAGCACCCTGTGTTGGCCAGCTGTGCTGCAGGTCTGCCAGCGCTGCAGGTCTCCCTGTCGGCCCGTCCATAGAACGATGACACCACACTGATCACTGCACTCGCTGTTATTCACAACACAGGGAAAAAGTTAAGATGATCACATGATCAAAGTACAATCACATCTCTCTGAGGCAGCCAAGACACACAAACTATTTAGACCCGCCAAAGTAATTTACAGAGTACACGAAGTTTTGGAAAGTTACCAGTCACATCACAGCTCAGGCGGTGGACAGTATATTCTTCACAGGTGGTGACTCTCTCTGGGTAAACCACTAAAACACCAAATATGCAAACATGGAGGTGTAAATCTCAACCACATATACAGCAAATTTGTAAAAATACATGCAAGCACTCTCATAGCAGACATATGCATACTTACCTGAACTTGCAAGCAAACAACAAACTGCTGCCAGGACTGAAAAGAAACATCATCACATTCAGTGGACTTGTCTAGAAATTAATGGAGCCTACAAATAATATTAAATCTAAAATAAACCTTAGAATTTGAACAATCAACATAGCTTTTATGTAATGTTACGACTTTGAAAAATCAATACATTGTGCCTTGCAAATGTATGTAGACCCTGTGACTTTAAACTTTATTTATTTATATAGCACCTTTCATACATCAAGGAAATGTAACACAAAGTGCTTTACAATAAAATACAATTAATTATCAAGCAACTAAAAACAATAAAAACAATAGGAGCAGCAATAAAAAGAGAATCAGCTAAAAGCCAGATTAAAAAGGTGGGTCTTGAGCCTGCCCTTAAAAACATCAACAGTCTCGGCAGCCCTGAGGCTCTCCGGCAGGCTGTTCCACAGACGTGGGCCATAATAATAAAATGAGGCTTCGCCGTGAGTTTTTGTTCAATGTTGGGAACAGTTAAAAGACCGGTACCGGAGGACCTCAGGGTGCGCGAGGGTCGACAGGGTAAAAGCAGGTCAGACAGATAAGAAGGCCCCAGGCCATTAAGACACTTAAAAACTAATAAAAGAACCTTAAAATCAATCCTGAAGCGCACAGGGAGCCAATGCAGTGACTTCATTGTGTTGCTAAGTAAAACACATTTATTCAGGATTTTTCATTAGAGTTCTATGCCAAACACCCTGGGTTGTTAAAAAAGGAGGCATTTCTGTGATCCTTGCCTACAAAGCCAAGGCCATGTCTCTTCAAGGGACTCAGTGAGATGTTAAAGTGTACGTTGAATCCTATTTAACCACAGTATTAAATATATGATTCAATTATAGATGTTTTTGAGTGTACTTGTTGAGAAAACAAAAGTCATCACCTCCCATTAAAATTTGGGAACCTACAGAATAACCAATATCCCCGCTGACGTCTAAGTTGCAAATGAACTCCAATAAAAAGTTAAGAGATTGATTCATCCTACACACTCTGAAATCCCATCAAGTCCCTTTAAGATAAAGTGTAGGGACCCGGCGGTTTGCTTACAAATATAAAGAAAGATATATCTGAAAGCAACAAATCTTGCAAAGCTCCCTGAGTTCATTTAAAGCCCTGGTGTTTCTGTTTAGTCCCTAAGATGTATACTCACACAGTGCAGAGCTGAGTCTGAAGCAGAGCATGGTTTTACAGGAGCCAGAGCAACTAATAATGTCTGGAACTGTCACACCCGCTATTTATGCACCTGACCCAGGAACCGTCTGTGAGTTTTTTCCCTGCAACTCACAAAACTGGCTCTGATCCCACTGTCTGTGGCGCAACTGCTTCTAGTGTGGGCAAACAATGGGTTTTTTTTTGGTGACAAAGCAATAGCTGATGAGTGGCTCTTGGTCAAAGAAAAAAAATGTTATTTTTATCAGTTTTATCAGATCAGGAGGAACAAGGAAGCAGGAGGAATGCTTAAATGGAGGCGCTGTAATGGCCACAAGTAAGATTGATCCTTTTGACCCACACTGGGGAATGCCACTGTGGAACAGGTAAGACAGACCTTTCTTAAAACAAACAGAAAAATACACTTTTGTTCAAATGTATTAAAGATTTATTAAAACATCATTACACTGCCACATCAAAAAAGAAGGCTTTTAACATTTTCTCAGTGGAACAGTGCGCCTTGGATGCTGTTTAAGTTTGCTGATTATATTCTAATGTGTATGTAAAAAATATTAATTGTGTAATTAATTATTAATCATTAAAAAAATATATTTTATATGAT
>OMLB01026524.1:1755-22539 GCA_900302555.1 Myripristis jacobus | reverse complement strand
CATTTTTGTAAAGAAGAGTGGGCCAAAATTCCTCCACAGCGATGTAAAAGACTCATTGCCAGTGATCGCAAACGATTGATTGCAGTTGTTGCCGCCAAGGGTGACACAACCAGTTATTAGTGTTAGGGGGGCAATTACTTTTTCACATAGGGCCAGGTAGATTTGGATACCCTTTCTCCATTAATAAATGAAATCATCATTTAAAAACTGTAGTTTGTATTTACTGTGGTTATCTTTGTCTAATAAAATTTGTTTGATGATCTGAAACATTTAAGTGTGACAAATATGCAAAAAAATAAGAAATTAGGAAGGGGCAAATACTTTTTCACAGCACTGTATATATATATATATATATATAGATAGATAGATAGATAGATAGATAGATAGATAGATAGATAGATACATACCTACATACATACATACATACATACATTATACATGTATATGAATAAATTTAAATGATAATATGAAAGACAGTGAGAGATTGCCTATAGTATCATGCTTTAATTGCCATGCTTTAAATGTTGGAGATGGCATGCACATTTCTGAGTATGTGTGCAACTTCTGACAGTCAGAATAGGGTAATGTGACATTAAGCAGTGAGCACAAGATATGTGACAGTGAGTCTGTATGAATGCAATAATTCTGACTTGAGGGATGCTACTGTGTATTCACTTAGACCAACATATGAACCATTAGCTGGCTGTTGAATGCCCCACTCTAAAGCACTGCGCAGACAGTAACTCTGACAAACTACAGTGACATTAGACAGTTTTCAAACTGGTGGACAGCATGCTGGCCAGTTGCTTGGCGTTGTGTTTCTGCAGGCTTACAGCAGGTCGGGTGGTCTTGGCATTGTGGAGCTAATTTGGGCAGCACACCTTGATTCTGGATGTTTCTTCTGTCTACTCAGATGGAAGCAGATACGGGAAGCAGTTAACACAGTTCTAGGCACTGATGTAACGTCAGTATTCAGTAACTGAAAGTGCCTCTTGATGTTCTCTGTTTGCGCTCCCTCTGGCAGTGGTGAGTTGTTTTTTGTTTTAGGATGAGGGCATTCCCTGCGATCATGGATATTAGAGGGCAAGGCCATCTCACCTCTCTTTCAGTTTCTGAAGTACAGGAGATAAAAGCATAGAAGAATCAATAACATAAATTAAAACAAAACAAAACAGCAGCATAAAACAGGTGAAGAGCACATTGTCCGGTTAGAGTGAGTATGTCAGTTTGAACAGGTGAGTTTTGTGACAGTTTTGTGGTGTTTTGGACAAAGAAACCCTCATTCAATAAGGATTCTTTTGGAAGTGGGTATTCAGAGAGGCTGTTCCTTTTGTCCAAGGTGTGAACTTGTCAGGGCATCCCTTTTATTGGAAGCTCCAGTAACGAAACTGAAACATTTTGATAAATATAATATTGAATATTGAAAATGTTATATTGAATAGCAGCAAAGAGGCTTCTTTGATGGCTTCCATGATTCATCCTCTCAAAGGATTTCTATCATGTATACTTATGTCCAACTCAGCCTGAGTTACAACAGCAGTGGCTATGACTGTCATAACAGAAACTGCAAGCTTAATTCAAAGACAGTATGCTGAACATGTGAAATTGATTGAAGCACATTTTATAATGTGATTCTCTGTGTAACTGCATCTTCTGAGTCTGTATAAAAAACATGCATGGACAGTTGCTCCTGATAGCACGGCAATGTATGATTCTAGATCCTGGTGCCAAAGTAAGATGGGTGTTTGGCCATAAAAGTACCAATTGTATTTGGGATGGTGTTATGGGTTGTGGTGAGAGGGTAGAGGGATGAGAGAGGATTGTTTAATATCTGCAGCTCTCCGTAGAGGTAACACTGAAATATAAGGCAAACAGAGCCAACTCGTCATACCTTAAGGCTATGGTATCGCACTCTGCTGCTACCAGGTGCTCAGCTCTCCTTAGCTTAGCTCCTCTTTGCTGAGCTCTCCTCCTCAGGCCTGCAAAAAGGAACGAGGAGAGCAGACTAAACAAGAGGAGCACACAAGCAACTGCCAAGCACACTCTGATTCACATGTCTGCTCTTTCCCAACTAGATTGCATCAAAAATCTCAAAAATCTCTTTTATCTTGCCCTTACCTTGCATTTTTTTTTTTAATATTTCTTTCTCACCTATTGGTTGCAGGACTATTGCCTGCTGCTGTGAATTTAGTAATCAAGGAATTTATGATATCCTGCCAAAACAATATTTTCTTGCAACTCACTTGAACTGAAAAGAAGACAGATCACACCCACAAAAACATTTTTCTCCTAAATCAACTTCACATGCAGACAAATATTTGCCCAGGAGTAAAAATTTATTCAATTTGCTTGATTCACAGATATACTCACAACATTGCTACAGTGATGTTTTTGCTTGTGATCATCCATCACAAATAACATTTTTTTCTTATTCATAAGTAGCCACTAGCCACCACCTGCCCTCACAAAAAACATGGCACCAATTGCCAGTGTGTGATCCCTGTGTGGATGTGGCCAATATCTGCGTGGCCTATCACCATTTAACTTTTATCCAGAAAACGCTGGCTTGAAGTGTTTATGTTTCCTCTGTGCCTGAAAGGAATAGTTGCTTGATGTTTAGATTTGGATCCAAAGTGTCTTGTCTCTAAAACCTGCTTCAGATATAACATCCCATAGAGTCCCATCATATCCCAGCCAATAAGCTGGACCTGCAATGGACTTACAGCAGTCTGACAAGTTGAACTACATTTTCATTTGGATGTCAGCTGTAGTTTGGCGCTTTTTTTTCTTCCCCTGTTCCAGTGTTATTACTCACCCTAGAATAATGGGACCATCTGAACAACTGTACAAAACTGTCTGCCTATGTTTGACTCTAATGAAAATTAGAGTCTCCAAAAGTTTTGTTGAAAGATCTGCTTGTTCAGTTCCTGGACACTACCATTCGTGACCCCAAATGGGCTATTTTGGTTCCCAAGCCGATACAAGAAGCAGTTATAGTCACATTACTGTCTCCCAATTAGAAAAGGCCTACTGAGCTCAGGAGCTGATTGTTCTAGCCAGAGGTACCTCTGTGGTCCTATAGGCCTACCAAGACCAGCAGCAGATGATTATCAAAGCTACACCTTTTTGTGAGAGTCTTGTTTATGTGCACAGGACTGTGGGCATCTGAGCCTCGCCAAAGTGGCAGAAACATTCCTGGGCATGGGAATAGAAGAGAGAGTGGTTGGAGGGCAACACCTGTGACTCAGACATGGAGCTCGTAGACACTTAACACCCTGCTGGGAAGCCTCCAACATCAACTTAGCCAGTGCCAGGAGACACAGTGGAAACATGAGAACCAAGTCTGTCCAGAATGGAAAACATCATCTACTCCATTGCAAGCCTCACAGACCCAACTCTGGATAAGGACCCTCCTCAAAACACTGTCGCCAGTCTTACTGAACTACTGCCCAGTATTCTTACCTCAGTCAGGACAACTTACATATAGTAAATGTATTTATTAAATGATGAGGCATGACAATGAGTTTGAGTTGGGTGGACTAGATCTGCTCTTATGTTACTTTCTGCACACATTTAGTTTCACAAATCGCTGCTGCATTTACATTTCATAGGGGTAAATACAGTCCTCCTGGGAACATAAAACAGATCTCAGCTTGGTTAAAGTGATGCTGTAACACATGAGAAGCAGCAGCAGGGCAGCTGGACAAGTAACATGTCAAGGTTAGCAGACATGTCATTTAAAGGACTTTGAATTTAGGGAGTGAGATGATGATTGGGTAACTACAAAAAGCAGGCCCGCCAGGAACCAATTGGCTGATTGTACCTGGAGAGTTTTCTGATAGAACTATCTCTGCTCACTTCTGTCTCTGTTCATATTGGCAGCCTTGATAGTTGTATACCCTGCTGCTTAACAAACTTCTATCATCTCTGTCATCTCTAAAGAGAACACAGATTTACTGAAGACTGTTTTCAGGCCTACTTAACTGTAAACATGTACTCTCAGCAGACAAAACTTCACATTTCTCTTGGCAATCCATGCCAGTAGAAACAAACAAAAGTTTCTGTTTCACACTGTTGCAAATTTCACTCAAAAATGTTCCTGTGCCAACTCAACAGCTCTAAACAATGTTAATTATTTTAGTCAGAAATTTGCTTTTCGAGATCACTAGACGAGATCACTTGTGCATTTTCCAAAAAGGATGATGCTTAATGCTTAATATCATGAGTTTGTTTCTTTCTATTGACATTGTGCACTCTACTTTTAAGAAAGCTGTGACTACTCTAAAAGCCAAAAACCTGGATATTCCTTTAGAAATATAGTTTGACCTAAAAACTATTTTCCGAAAAAAGGGGAACCAAAATGGGAATCCCAAACTGGCTTATGATCTCAAAACCGTGACTTCAGTGCTATTTGACCTGAGTGCACCTTTGGATGTCACTGACCTTAACATACTCTTAGATAGTCTTGGAAACTACATTGCCATTGGAGGATTAGTGCATTTGTGGTTTCAAACTGAAATAAGTTCTCAACATTGCATTCATATTAATTTCTACACTGATGATATTCAGTTTTATATACCTGTGAGCTGAGCTTGTACTTCTGCACCATTTTCTCTGTAATGGTGTCCCTGCCTTACAAAGTCTACTGATGTCTTCAAATGTGGGTCGGAAACCTATTTATATTCACTATCATTTGGCCAACCATGGAAACTAGGTAGTTAGCACTAGTTCAGGTTCCTGCTGATGGTATGGTCCATAACAGATAATTCAAGTTTTTTTTTTTTTTCAACTCGGTCTTTATTCTTGTTTTTCCCCTTGCCACTCAAAGCTGTGCACCAAAGAGCAGACTGCATTTACCAGTACACAGGAACTCAGGGATTAACAATCTCTTGCACCATTAAGTGAGTATTCATACAGAAGCTCAGATTTCAGCAGAAGGATGTAATAATCCACATGTTTGTGAATGATTCAGAGACATGAGACATATTGTGACATTGACCAGTCACCTAATCTAAGGGCTTACAGGGCTTAGTGTTTGAGTTCAGCTGTTCAGGTCATGAGGCAATTATCACAGATGTTTCATTGAATTAGGCCCTATGACAGCTCCACAGTGATTTCTAGCTCCTCCTGTTTAACACCAAACAGACCCTACCATACCCCCGTATCTACACTTTTTACAGGTTCAAATAATTTTTAACAGTTTTCTAAGTCAGAGAGCTGAAACCATGCGGTACACCTGCAGTGCAGCTGAAATCAAACTGTAGTAAATTATCAATAGATGTAGTGGCTTTAATCATGACCAATCAAATCACCTCTTTTCCTTTTAAGAGCAGTGTGCTCTTTGCCCCAGCGATCTTACAGTTTTGCAAACAAAGGGAACAGTCAGGATGAGTTGTGACAAAAGCTTCTACCAACAAGAACCTGATGTCCTCATGCAGGAGGTGCAGAATAACCACAAGCGAATACGTGGCTCCTCAAATGAGCTTCTGAGCAAAATGATGGTAGGTTAGTTTGGGATGACACATTTAATTAAAGTATGTTGCTCTGGTCCTAGCAGAATTGTTGTCCAACACAGGAACAGTTCAGGAACAGTTCAGCTGTCAGTACTGGCTGCCAAGTTGGCAGCTAATAATAGGCACAGTTTGACTGTTGGAGGAAGTGTCCATCAGACATTTCCTGACAATTACAGAGGATATTGCTACCTCCACAATCTTCACTTTCATGCTGATGGTTCTGTGTTCGATGGCAACCATTCTCCCCACAGTCATATGCATATGACATGTGCATAAGGCTGTATTTCTTCTTGCTTTAGGTAATTTTATCAATTTGCCAAAATGTCTTCAACTGAAAGGGTTGATAAGCTTTTGAAATGGATCTGTATCCATTGCTTGGTAAAGACACGACAATAGCATGTCAGATGCCTGCACTTAGCACTGTGCACGCTTGACCTGGTCTAAGTGGGGCTGGTGATGATGACGCCAGTCCAAAAGCCAGTCTTTGACACCAAAATTGCACTACACTGTTTTATCATTAAGGACACACTCCTACTGTGTCTTTCCTCCCACCCAGGTGCAGTCAAGTTCACGGTGAATCATTGAAATATCAAATGGGTGCAGGCAACAAAAAACAACTGCACACGGCAGATATAAAATGCCACTTCACTGGAGCATAGTTTCACTATTCACTATATACCGTCAGAAAAGCAGCGCCCTTAAACACACTAATTAACACAATGACTGAAGAACAAGAAGAACAAGGAAGGGCTACTCAGAGAAGAAGCTTCCCTCCGGCATGCTTTGATGTGTAGTGGATGCAAAGTGTGGCCAACAAAGAAAATCAACAACGCAACAGAACGTCAACAAAGTACCAGAGATAACATTCAGCAAAGGGCCTACGCTGTCACCAAACCAGGGCTGCAGTGACTGTGACTCAGCCTTAATGGCACATGGTGTGCACCCTCCCAGTGGAGGGAACAGGGCACGGGCAAGACTGTGATGATTTTATAATGATTTTAAATTTTCTGTAGGCTATGTTGCAAAAGGATTTTTATTCCGTAGCATTTCTGGCTCTGCCTCAGAAGTATCGGTACCCACCTGTTAAACATTTATTCTGTCATTTATTTCATTCTCACCAAAAAACAGAAAATGCATTTAGCACTAAACTTAAAAAATAAACAAACAAACAAACAAAAACCTGCATTTATGCGGGATGAGGTTGACTGTGAATTAAGAAACAAGAAGCAAACCTTGTTGTGTTCATATACAAAGACCAGTAAATTGGTAGCATGTTATTGTTTTCCAACAGTTCCAAAGAAGTAATATGGCTCATATTTTATTTACAAATGTAGTGCACCATAGTGACAGGGATTTCATCGTTGCCATTCATTGTGCTAAGGAAGGCATAACTGATATGTAGTTAATATACATTATTTTATTTATTTATTTAGCTCTCATCAGAAGGAGTAAGGACTGTGAGGACTCAACAAGGCACAGCACAGCATTGTATTCAAGAGCAGTGATCTCAAATACAATCAGTTTTTTTTCTTTATTGGTTGATTTCTATGTTACAGTTTAAAAACTGATGTAAACTGTCTGACTGATGTCATCATCAGATGTAGGTCAGGTTGTCACACACAGAGGCAATATTTCCTATGCCGGACATCATAATGTCATTCATAGGGTGTATTTCAATATTGAATATAACGAATTTATTTCAACATGTCCTTCTTAAGTAACACCTGTGCTTTTTCTGTGTGACACAAGAGTTACATCTCCAGGTAGAAACAGTTTGGTTGCTGTTTTGCAGCTTTTCTCTGACTGTCTTCCACTCAAACTATCAAATTTTGGGGGTAAATTTACAGACAAAATGTAAAAAAGTCCAGAGTAACCCCAACTAACAATTTGCGTCTTTCAAGCATCAAATCAACCGTATAAGGAAGAGTAAACACCTGAGTGAAATAATAGATTCTTGCTTTCATCGAAACAGAAAAGAGTGAATTCTACCAAGATCAAGTCAACAACAGTGCATCGTTGATTACAAAGGTGTACTAGACACTGAGTTGTGCACATGTCCAGTTATGCTGAACATTAACTGTAAATCATTGTAAATCGTGGTAAAGTCCAGCTTTGGTCAAGAGTGGAGAAGTTTTCTTTAGCTGCCACAGGCCAAGATTTTGTCTTTGGTTGCTTCATCTCTTGCTGAGGCTTAATTCTGGAAGATTTATATGTTTTTCTATGCTCCCCTGTCACTAGATCCCATACGCTGACATGTTAAGGATTTCACGAAAACACTTCCCGCTGTCAGCTGTAAAACAGGAGGGCACATGCTGCCCTTGTCACAGAAAGACTGGCCCACACTCTGCTATTTTAATATTCAGTATTTAATATTTGCTATTCTACACTTTTTTGAATATTTATTGCTTGAATATCTGCTAACCTGTGAGATCTTCCCTTATGAGTTGTACTGCAGTGGAGTGAAGTCCACTGTATGCCCTACATTTTGGGCATCAGCCTACATGTACCATTTTGTGTTAGCACCACATCTCACACCAAAAACAGCTTCAAAATGCACAGTGTGAAGTTTCAAGTTTGCTTTTTAGGAAACATGCTGAAGAAAGCAGACAGACCATTTTGTTAATTCACATCATACACAAGACACGTGAGATTGCTATTTTTGTCCAGCATAGTAAAATTAGTCACATTTACAGGTGGCCTTTTCCTTTGACTTACTTTGTGCACTTTGTTTTCTAACGCAGTGTTTTTCAAGTTAAGGGGTAGGGGATGTAGGCATGGTTGTTTATAGTAGTTTATATTTATATTTATAGTGGTTACAGGTCAAAATGGTGAAGAACTGCTGATCTAAAACGTGCCATTCACAAGAGCGGCACTGTTCAGATACAATCCATTACTCATCGATGCAGGGTTAGTGAAAGCATATTCCATGCTTACCCACATTTTATATGTTTCATTGTCTACATAACCCACCAAACGGTGTTGTCAGGCATGAAAAATGTATTAATTCTGAAGAGATGCATAATGATTCAGGGAACAACTTCAGCTGGGTTTTTTTGGCAACTTTGACAGGTGATCAGAAATTTGTGTATGATACTTTCTTTTCAGTCTGTTTTAAATTAGTTTAAATTGGTGTGCGCTGGTGTGCGCTGATGCTAAGTTAATTTACAATGAAACATTTACTTACAACAGTCACACTGACATTTACAACTGACACACTGATTTCATTAAGCACATCTCAGATCAGCGTACGATTTCCTCTTTCACAAAGAAGACAAATTATCACAATTAGACATTTTATTATGGTGATGGTTTACTTTTAGTGATGTCTTCTCCTTCTGAGTGATCTAGTTTTCCTGGTCTCCAAGGAAGAAGTTCAATTCCCCATCCATCTGTGACCTCCACAATTAACTCAGCGACCAATCATATCAGAGAGAGATGGAAGTGGATGTGAGCCACTCAGAACTCTGGAGACTACAGGTCCTCAATACTTCATCATCACTGTCATCATCAGACATAGACCAGAAGACTTGGTGTTACTGGGGAGAATTGATAATGAAAGTGTCAGGTGGTAAAAGGAAAGGGCCAGAGATACAGTCACACGGTGTGCTGTATGAAGCCCTTTTTATTTTTATTTATTTATTCTTTTATTCTATTATTTATTCCCCCCACCCCCTCAAGTATGGCTTACAATGGACTTTGAAGATTTTTCACTGATTCTATGATCATGAGTCTTGGTCGGCATATAAAGGACGATGTGAAAATTCAAACTTAAACTTAAATGTGAACTTGCCCAAAAGTGTAATAAAGTTTTCATCTGATAGCAACACTATTTTTGAATATATGTTCTACTAACAGGATGCAGTGAGTAATGTATGAGTTATTTTGTGATCACCTTAGCCCTAGTAACTGAAGGCCAAGTTACAATACAGAATGATAAGAGGTAATAAGCATATGTCCTGCAAATAAAACACCTAACAGCATTAATCACTGAAAACATATGTTAACGGTAATTTGGCTGTGTGTGTGCATGCCTGTTCGTGTGTGTGTGTGTGTGTGGTGTGTGCTGACAGCTGTTTTGGACAGCAGTTTCAAGAGCTCTACAGCCTTGAGTAACTATAGTGCATGCACACTGACAACATGGCCACTCCTGCAGGAAGGTGCACATGCAGGTTGGCTCCAAAGAGCGCTTGAGCACCTTGAGCTGCCAAAGGAAATAGCAACACAGCACTTTGTTTATACATAATTAAATTACGTTATAAGCAAAATCAGACCCTTTCCATACAAATGAGGATCATAACAAGACACGTCCAAATCACAAAGATCAGACTAGCTGCCACTCACCGTGAAAGTGATAGTTCAGGATTGTAACTCATATTGTGGTGTTTGCTGCTTCATGCGAGTGTAATACAGCCACCAAGTTTGGTCCATTAACTCCTTCCCTGTTGCAAGAACAAGAGTTTCACTAGGAGTGTATTATTATAAAATGAATGAAGTGGAAATTGTCCGGAAAACAACATGATTTTGAGCTGAAACATTGTTTCGAAGGATGCACATCGACACATTTGTTTTGGTTTAACTTTCAACGCTCTCTCCAGTCCCCTGGCCTCCAAAACGGCAGGACTCTTTTCTGCTGCAGCATCACTGAAAAAATGCAGTAAAAGATGTGTTGTTGCTGTTCAGTCTGTGGCCTAAAACCAAGAGCAGGAATGGTTGTTTTATACCTGTTTGAAAGAGAGGGGTCTCCTAGAAGAGGAAGGCCTTGCCATGATCACAGATAAAACCGTTTTAATTTCACATTTTATTTAAAACAAGTCCAGTTTGGCTTTACTTAAACAACACTTTTATATTGGAAAATAGTGTAGAGCAGGAATGTGTGAGAAAAAAGTTCAACCAATTTCAAACAGTTTTATATGTGCCAGTGTGTGTGTATAATTTTGTGCATTTGTGAGCTTGTGGGCTTGCTATACTGCAGATGAGAGGACACTATATGTGTGTATGTGTGTGTGAAGTTATGGTGAACTACATCTTCATAAAGAACCTTTTTGCAGAAAGTTTTATTTTAAATTAATTATTTATTTTGGTGGATCTGTACTTTTGTTGGGAAGTTTTTAGAAAGACAATGTGCTTTAAATCGGAGGATTTTGGGCAGTTTGACTCGTCTCTGGCAGAATGACTTCTCCAGGTTTTTAAAACAGCACTTCAGATGGGACAGAAGAGGCAGTTTGCTCAGCCCTTGCCCTTCGTCCCTCCTTGTTCTTGTAAGTCCTTGGAATCATCCTCTGATCCACGAAGCCTAACATCTCGTAATCTGACTTTGTGGAGTTCAGTAGCAGATTTTGCAGAGGCACTAACTTCAGGGTCAGGCACTACAGCGACAATTGCAAAAATTGGATTTTGCAGTGCAACTACCGTTTGTTTGGTGACCTCAAGAGGGAAAGTGTCCTGGATGAGGCCCTTGAATCTCAGGTCCAGAGGTGTTCTAGCAGCAAGTACAAAGTTATGTTCAATATTGTGAAACCACTTTTGGCACTGCTGGACCAAACAGGTGGCAAGGACATTTCCCTGTCGCTCAAGGGCAGCATGTTTGCCACCTCAAATGGCCGGAGGCCAGCAACAGTCCACAGAATTGCATGCAGTTTATAATTATCAAGACACAGAGCATTTTTGCCAAATAGAGTGCAGTAGTGATGGCTTCATTTTTTTCTTAGGGAGACCCTGCTGGACCTTTATTTCCATGAGGATGTCTGTTGCTTTGGTACTGTGATAAATGACAATGCTACTGCACTTCTGTAATAAAGTGTCCAGTGTGGGTACAGACCATGTCCATTTTGACTGGCTAGTACTTTTTCCTTAGTTTTAGTTGTTGATGATCACTTCATCTGTGTCTCCATAAGACAGAGATCACTTTTTCTCAGTCACACATACCAGTGGTATTTGTGCTGTTTTTAAGCCTGCAATTTTTATAATTACTCCACCAAAGAGGTGACATCGCCAGCAGGGGGTCATATGCTCACCCCTCTCTGTCCATCCATCTGTCCATTTGTCCATCTGTCAACACTATATCTCAAAAAATACTGCACGGATGTGAATGAAACTTGGTGGGAAGGTTGGTCATGAGCCAGGGAAGAAGTGATTAACTTTTCAGGCCACTTGGCCTCAAGAGGACACAGCAATGGGCAGGGCTTGGCAAGAACAGAGACATAGTTTCCTAACTTGTCTATATAACATCACAAAACCTAGTGGGGAGGTTGGTCGTGGGTCAGAGCTGCGCTGACCAAATTTCCCTGCCTTGTAGCTGAAAGGGGCAAGGAGTTATGGCTTAGCACTAAAAGGGCCGCATCTTCTAGCTGTATCCTTGGTGTACATCTGTGCTCTACTGAGTGCCGTCTTGTGCGTATTTACCTCCGCCTATGGAGTTGGAAGGGGGTTATATTTTCACCCCATTCCATCTGTTTGCTTGTTTGTTGGCTGAACATCTCAAAAGGTTCTGAATGGATTTGCAACACACTTTGTGGAAAGGGTTATAATGAGCCAAGAAAGAACTGCTTAACTTTTCATGCTGGTCGGACAGGCCTATCACTGTCTATCTGAGAATCGAGTGAATCACAGGGGACAAACAAAATATTTAACAACTTTATTGAACTCTGTCACCAACAGCTAACATCACTACTGTGCATGGCTAACATGCCGGACTCTCTAGCTCTCACTATGTCCTCTCTCTTCTTCTGTCCCTCCTTCCAGCAGTTTCTATGTGTCACAGAGCCACCTACTGGTGATAGAACACAGTGTCTATAACAACCCAAGCTATCAGAGTCCATCGCAGTTGCTTAAGTGTCTGTAAACACAACAATAATGTTGGCAGAGGTATGCATTCTACTGAATGCCATCTTTCTAGATATTTTTTTAAGTCCACATCAGTGAGATGTGATTTGCTAATCTGCTTATTGACTTTTGAGAGAGAGAGGTTGAGAGAGTGAAAGACTTTTTTGACTTTTATCACGTTAATTAAAACATCTCCCTCATCTCCCTCCTCAAAGTGGTCCTGCAAAGGAAGCCAATTTTAGTCGATTCCAATCATGATCTTATTCTTTTGGTCATTTGCCAAATCTTATGAGCAGAGGTAAGAGCTGGAATGTAAATTGACCAGTAAATCGTGAGTTTTGCCTTCAGGCTGTGCTTCGTCTTCATCACCATGGTATGCTGAAGTGAACTGGTCTATTTTATCCTCACTCATAAACAAGACCCCAGACACTTGAACTCCTCCACTCAGGCAAGTAACACACACAACTCCATGGGCAATCCAATTTTTTCCTACAGAGAACCATGGCCTCAGACTTGGAGGTTCTGACCCTCATCCCACAATCAGCTGCAAACTCTCCCAGTGCATGCTGGACGTCACAGCTTGATGAAACCAATAGGACCACATCATCTGCAAAGAGCAGAGAATGCAATCCTGAGGTCACTACACTGAACTGTCACCAATCCTCGACTGTGCCTTTTAAGTCCTGACCATGAAAATGCCAGTGCATGCCACACATACTGTAGAGTAAAGTCAGAAAAACTGAGTTGAACATCCACTGATAACAAAGTTGATTTAGTGCCAAGAATGTGGACACTCTCACTTTGGTTATACATGGACAAAATGACTTGCTGGAGTGCTCCCAGTGCCCCGTGTTCCTGCAGCACCCCGCACAGGACACCCGCAGGGACACGGTCAGGCCTTCTGCAGGTCTACAAAGCGCATGAGGATGGATTGGCTGGGGGCTCCCTTTACCTCTCTAATACCCTTGCTGCAAGGGTAAAGAGTTGATCTATTATTCCCTGACCAGGATGGGATCTGCATTTCCCCCCCTGCATCTAAAAATATTTTTGGCATGATGGCACATGATCTTACTGTGGGAGACTGCCGTGATAAAATATAATAGGAGGAAAACACTACTTAGGTTTCTAATTCAGAGCAGGATAAACTGATGGACCTTGATCTAAGGGTCAGTTATCATTGCACTGCTGACCTCTAGTGACCAGGTCAGTGTTAGCTTTGGGTGATTCAAGAGGTGGGATTCCGAGTAGTAGAGCTAATGTGAGCGGGTGTTAGGGTTAGGGTGCTATTGTGAGGAAGGAAGTGTAGTGATTCCTCCCTATGCATGTCATCGTAGGTAACTACTCTCTTCAGTTCAGAAAAGATGTTGCAATGGCTGAGGGGATCAAAATGAGCAGAAATGGTGCCCTTTTTGTTATTTTGAAGCCCCGTCTCCCAAAATGTTTGTATACAGCCCTGCATACCATACACCTTGGTACCCAAGGAAGAATCAGTCTTGAAGCTTCTTCTTGAATTTCTTTCTAGCTTATCACCAAGACTCAGTTCAGTTTATTCAAGACAGTATGTTGTGCATTAACCGTTTCATCCTTGTGGGACGCTAAATCTTTTTCCATTTAAGAGAGTATTTTTTTCATCTCACTATATTCTTTCATTCCTCCACTCAACATCAGAAAAAGGAAAGCATACCTATAAAAATGCAGCATCATTCAAACTGCAGTGCTTAAACACAGGATCAACAAAATGCCTGAGAGAGCAATGTCCTCTTTCTCTCTTACACACTAACACACACACAGACACACACACACAGACACACAGACACACACACACACACACGACGCACACATTAATAACACCACCTGCGGTCAGCACATCTTTTGAATCTCTACCTGATCTTCTCTCTCCACCCCATAATCTCATCTTTGTCCCACAATGCACTTCCTGCCTCCTCACCTCATCCTGTTTCCTTTAAGCCGAGAACATCTCAGCCTTGCTTTGAAATCAGGAAATGAAAGAAAGTCTCAGTACCGGGCAGAGTGAAGAACCATTCTTCCATAAACAGTGTACGATAAAGGTTACAGAGTCACAATAAGAGATAGTGCACCAGTGTTTTTCAAGGAAGGGCTTATTCCCATTGGTTGAGAGTTTTTTTTCCCATGGAGTAAAGCTCCTGGTGAATGATATGGCTTGTCTGTGTTGACAGGCTGGAGATAAGGAAGTGCCCTCAGGTATTAGTTGTCATTCCTTTTCACTGGGAAAAGCGGCTGAGAGTAGCTACCTTATTTTTTTCCTTCCTCCTCACTGGAGCACCTTTCCTCCTCTTCTTGGATGAATAGAGAAATTCACAACAACAAAGCCTTCCACTCTCATTAAGTCAGCCGCAAAGCCAAGCACCGCCGAGGAGCACAATATCTGAGGCAGATGAGTAATCCCCCTGCTCAATCTAGAAGCTGGCACAGAATTTCAAATGTCCATAATAACTGCCAGAGAAGGAAGTGAAGGACACACACTCAGGCTTGCAAGCAAACACAGGCACACACACAAGCATGTGAGCGCATACACACACATACACATTGCGCACACAAACATGTGGACACGCCTACACACACACACACACACACACATGTACACATTCTTACACATAGTTGCACCCTCACACATGCCACACATGCTGTAGAGTACAGTCACAGACACATTAATGCACAAACACACACTCTCACACAGCCCATATAGACACACTCACACATACTGTACTGTGCTGTGATGAAAATAAATCTGTTATTGACCATTAGCCCACTGCAGCAGAGCAGAACTAAAATGTCCTTCATCTGAGAATGTCACACTGTGAGTGTGTGTATGTTTATGTGCACTGAGTCCTCAAAACCAATATCTTCAAAGAGACAGGCACTGACTCCACTCAGTTTTCACAATTTAGCAGTCTTAGTTTGAGACTACGCCATAATGCATTGTACTTTATTAGCATCACTCACATTTGAAAATAAATTCATGAGGACAGCACATCAGATAAAAGACACATCCAAATGCACACACACATATGTGCTCAAACAAACATTACATAGACACATTGGCTATAAAATAGTGACTTAATTTACAAAGTTATTTTGGAAAAGCAGTTGAGTAAAGTCCCTGCACACTTTAGCCCTGAGATGAATAGGCATTCAAAGCTTACACTCAGCATGTGACACATTCCTTAGGTCAACAATTACACTGCGCTAAGATACTGTATCACCCCTCCCTTGCATATTCAGCAGCAGAATAAGAAGGTAGCTCTAGCCAGAAGAAGGCAAGGCTATTGGTAAAGCCATTTAGCTCCTGCCCACTTTGGAAATATGGAGCTGAAATGCAGCGATGAGTCAGCTCTTTCGCTCGAGGGGATGAATCATTCATCATGGCCGCCAGCAGGGTCCAGGACCAGGATGGAGGGATGGAGGGGTTGAGGGGAGGTCGATCACGACCTGATGGCAAGTTCCTCTGCTGACTCCACATACTTGAGGCTAGAGCTGCAGCAGCAGTAGCTGTTTCTGTTGTAGTCACTGGCTTCTAAGGTTACCGCTTCTGTTCTTTGTGGCGAGAGGATAAAGAAACTGAGAGGTGGGCAGCTTGGAGGGATGGTGAGAAAGTAAGAGAGCTTAATAAAGGATAAAAGTTTGATTATGCTGATGATTGATGATTGAGTCCTTGACTGACAGGCACACAGAATGATGTACTGGACAGATTTGTTGGACTACCTGTAAAACTTTAGATAGCTGTGGTTCTTCATCACATTAACAGTGTTTGTGCTTATATTTTAGAAATGTTATTATAACATTATCCGTCTGTGGGTATTCGTAATTTCTGCCAAGGTCTTTGCCCATGCACTCTTGGAAGGCCCGGTTGGGCATTTCTTTTTGATTTGTGTATGTTCAAGAAGTCACAACTCTCTCCGAAGAACCTGACTGCTGCATTCCATGCCTTGTATCAGCTCTTTCTTTTCTCCAGAGAGAGCGAGAGAGAGAGAGAGAGAGAGAAAGCTTAGTTACAGCCTGGTAGGACAACCCTGCCCAGAGGGCTAGGGAAGAGAGGAGAAGGTGGGGGGGAGAGGGGGCCGGAGTGCAGAATAGAAGAGAGGAAAGCAGAAGAAAGGGGAGATGAGAACAGAGCATATTAGGGAATATGAGGAGAGCAAAAGAGAGTAGAGCAGAGCATAGGAGAGGCATCAAGTGACCTCCTCCCTCTCCATTGTTGAAGAACACAAGAGCAAGGCTGGCTGGAGGCCACCACAGGGGGAGAATACATTAGAAACTAGCCACAAAGAGAAAGAGGGAGATAAAAGTAGAGAGAGAGGGAGAATGATTGTACCATTCATCTTGTAATCATAGCGAAACTCAAGATCTGCTAAACAAGTAATTCTTTATCATTCTTTTAATGCTATCATTGGGTTTGCAGTGTATCATTGTTCCACCGATCTATCTGATTGTAAATTAGTAGAAGTCTCTGTGTTTTTCACAATGCTAAACATGTGGTGTCTTCAAAGGGAAACGCCTGTTGAGGGAGGAAATGGCATGTGATGAAGAGTGCAGACTGGATTGGTGATTAGAACAGGAAGAGGAAGCAGAAAATAACAGAAAGGAAATGTCTGGAAAAGACAGGGAAACAGGTGGCAGTACAAAGTGATCTAGACCCACGGCTGAACAGAGATCAGATTGATGCTGCCTGGGAAAAAAAAAAATAAGAAAAAACATGTGCCACCAGCAATCTGGAGATGAATATAATCAAACCTGAGGAGATGAGTATTAACTTCCAAAGGACCCAGCCTGCTCATTAACCCCTGGAGATCAATGGGCCAACTGTGAACTCACTGTAACCAAAACACCTTCCAACCAATCATTCTCCATTTTTATAAATCAATGATCGAAAATATCCTCAAATCCTCCAGTCCAATCTGGTTCTAATCTGCCTCCTCCTGCTCCGAGGACCAGCTCCAACATGCTGTCCGCACTGATGAGTGGGTGAATGGCTGTCAGCTGCCCTCCATGAAGGAGCTGCATGATGCCGGGGCAAGGAAAAAAAAAAAAAAGAAAAAGGGCAGGAAGGAATGCCACCGAGCCTGCACACCCAGGCAACCATCTGCTCGAAAACCCTTCCTCTGGGAGACGGCGCTTCCTCCTCACAGCCCCCCTGTGGAACTGTCTGTAAACCTACTACTGTTACTGTTAACATGCTATTTATTATCACTGCAATCACTGCAAAAGGCCTGCACGTAGCAGCACTTGCCACCTAAAGGAATTATATTCTGTAATGCTCATGAATGTCTCATTAAATGTCAAATGCCTCATTTTCAGAAAAAAAAAATACCAACTTGCATAAATTCTCAAATAACATATTATCATTCCTTAGCTATCGTCTGTGGAGCACCATACAGTTTCCCGAAACATAATTGGCCATTTCTGTGACACACTGACTGCTTTCTCCAATAAACTGTAGACCCATCAATGTTTTTTTCACCACACCAGAGGGAGCCCCTGTCACTGTGTGTGTTGTGTATGTTTTGTCCCTCTGCATTTTCCATAGCGTCATCCCCTATGATAAATTAGTGCTTGATTATGATGATGAATATGACGGTGCCAAGGTAACTGCCATTATGGAGGGGTGATTGAGGGGCGGTCGACCGAGCCTGTTGTTTATACTGTCTCCCTGGTGTAAACTGCTGGTGTGAGGCCTGTGTGATGACGAGGGTCATTAGCTAGGAGAAGGTCAAGGGTGTTAAGCTTGTGCGCTTACACTTGATGAAGACTGATACCCAATAAAACACAAGTTTACTCTCCTCACCTTCCCAGTGAGATAGTTGCACTATATTCCCGAAAACAACATATAAAAGATGCCAAGACAATAACAGCAGCAGAAAAAATATGATTAGCTTGCCTTTTTTTTTTCTCCTTCTCTCACTTTTGGAAGTTTCACACAAGTGAACTGAGCTGAGCTGAACTGAGCTTGGCTGACAGTGACAACCTCTTGAAGTGGATTCTGTTGACCGTGTAACCTTTCCAGGAAATGCAAGTATGGCTCTGCGCTCCATGTCTGAAGGTAACTTTGCAAGGAAGGAAATGCTGCTGACAGGGCAGGTGGCATATGTGTGAAAGTGATACCAAACAGACCAGTGTGTGCAAATGTGTGTGTGACTGTGTTTTGTGTTTAAACACACACACCCCACCACCCACCCACACACCCACACACACACACACACACACACACACACATACACAAGAGGTGACTGGAGAACCTGTGCCACCTGTTCTGGCTGCAGAGCGAGGCTGGGATGGCAGGGTTAATGAAACTGGCTGGGTGGAGACTTTATGTGTTGTCACAGGAACTGGAGTGAAGGACTGAGCCACCAATGCCCATGATGAGGCCACTCACACTGTCTGGGTCCCGCCGAGAAACACAGTGGAGTGAGGCCACAACTTACACGGCAATGTACCAATAACCAGAGTAGACCACAACCTTTAGTATAGAGCAGTAATGGAAAGAGAACTGCAGATTGCTACTGAGGTAGAAGTTACTCTGCTGATATTTTACCTCAGTAGAAGTCAAAGTTCTGCTGTAAAAAAAAAAAAAAACTACTTTTCCATGCAGTTATGAAAGAATGAGAAAACACAGCTCAATTTACATTTGTTTATAGGACCATTGTGCAAAATTGCCGACGGTTGATTGAAGTGAGGACCCTGTAGACTCAACTGATTAATGTGGAAAAAGCACATAACATGGTGGTTGAGTCTACATGGTCCCCATCGTCAGGCAAACTCATGATCATTCACCAGCATTTTTGCCACTTGAGTCTAAACGGTCCTCACTTCCACTGACCACCTGCAGTTTTTCATCATGCAGCGTTTATTGTAACGCTTTTTACAATTATTAAGTAAAAGTAAAATGACACTCCAAAAAGTACAAGCACACTAAAAAGCTACTTCATTACAACAACATGAGTAAGTATAATTAGTTACTTCCAACTCAGGTATATTGTCAAATTTATTCAACATTTACAACTAGGAATGTAAGATTGAACTGTAAAAAGTAGTGTAATTTACACCCTACAAAGTTCTCACCAGTGATGGCAGGACCTCAAGGCAAACTGACAGTTACCTGACTGTGACTGTTCATTATATTTTCAGCTGGGAGATGAAAAGTGCAGCGCCACAAACACATCCACTGTATGTGTGCCATGCAACCATACACCTACATGATAAATTAATGAACATACTGAAAGTAATTTTATGTTTATGTGGACTTGCAGAACATTGTAAATGGTAGTGTTTTTTCCCCACTAATGTGCAAAACAAACCGAACTGAAATTGTGACCCAAAAACGGCAATGCAAACTGTACTGTGGGTTTATTGAACCCTTACACCTTACCCTTACACCCCTGTTTGCAACATTTTTACTGTAGCATGTATATACACAATGATGCATTGACACTCTGATGCAGTAACACTTCACCTCATCCAACAATAATTTCTATGCTATACAATGTGAAGAAAATTCCTGGAAAGAACCTTTATAATAGAAATAATAACAATACATGCATGAACACTAGCTTCATGGTAATTAATTACTTGGCTTGGAGCCCATAGTGTTTAAACTCTATTAAAAAAATAATAAATTCCCCCCTCGCCCCAGTGTGGTATTGTATCTCCTTCAGCTTGGGTCCTCCTGGGAGCCTGAGGGTCCTGCACAGTGTCTTAGCTGCTCTGAGGACTGTGCTCTTCTGGACAGAGATCTCAGAAGTTCAGTCTCAGTTGTTCCTGGAATCTGCTGGAGCCACTCTCCCAGTTTGAGGGTCACAACCCCGAGAGCTCCGATTACCACCAGCACCACTGCTGTCTTCACTCCCCACATCTTCTCCTGCTCCTCTCTCAGCCCTTGGTGTTTTACGAGCTTCTCTCTCTCTCTCGTGTGTGTGTGTGTGTGTGTGTGTGTGTGTGTACAATTTACTAGTTTCAAGACTCCTCCTGAGATGGTTTGAGAACTCTCGTGGCTGTATTTACATTTGGCCTTCTAGTAATCTGTTTGCTATCAGCTCTAGGAGCATTAAGCGGCGTAAATGGGGTAAGAGTAAATAACCTAATTATATACACGTCAGAGTGGTACCGTTCAGATAAAAGGTACAGTTTTGTTTACTTTGTTATTAACAGTCATGGAACGCCTCTTCAATCACAATAGGAAACATCTGTTCCACAATTAGTTGCCTGTTACTTTATAATGAAGCTCACAGTTTTCATGCCCCCATCTCTCTCTGTCCATCTCATCCATCTCATCTCCATCTCATCTCTGTTGTTTCCTGTCTTTCGCCTTTGCTTTACCTCCACATTACACCTACAGCAGCTTTTCTGACATCCCAGTCTATATCCATAGGCATTAATATGGAGGAGTTGGCCCCCCCTTTGCAGCTAGAACAGC
>OMLB01026521.1:0-13211 GCA_900302555.1 Myripristis jacobus | reverse complement strand
CCAGCCGCCTGAACACACACTGACCACACACTGAAAACACTCTGAGCACACACCATACAGCCTAACACACACACACACACACACACACACACACACACACACACACACACACACACACACACACACACACACACACACACACACACACACACACACACACACACACACACACACACACACACACACACACAGACACACACACACACACAGCCTCCCTCACTACCCACCCGCACACATATACACTTATTCATCAAAAAAGAAAAAAAAAGTTCTCTATCAAATAGTAATTTTTAAGTTACATTTGCTGGTGTGTGTGTGTGTGTGTGTGTCCCTCCAGAAGCAGCTAGAGGTGGATGTTCGGAGCTGCTGCCTTACAGAGATCAAACAGACAGAGGAGAAATACACAGAGACCTTGGAGTCCATAGAGAAGGTATTAGACATGCCCTATCACATTGTTATTCCGCAATCAATAAATGATAGATTTTTCTTGTGTCAAAGCCTTTTCATCTGGCTTAATCAATGCTGAGTACTAAACACACTGGGTACAAATTCATTTTGTTGCCTCCGCTGAGCAATATTCGTTTAGATCATTAATTTGGCATCACTGGGCTGAAATGATAGAGATATCATTTATTCATTTTTCTCCACCCGAGAGATCATGCATCTTTCAGTTTGTGAGAAATGCTACAGATTGAATAATTTTGTTTTTATTTCTGATGTGTCACATGTGGCACTTGGCATTTTAGTATTCACGGAAACTCAAAATATTGATGCTCTAATTTATCTTGGTATTGGCCCAGTGTCACATAGCTGAATATCTGATGTGATGTCTGTTGGATTTTGCAATATGCTATGAATTATTATGAGTACCTGTTAGTACTTCCAGGCAGCACCCTAGAGGAGATCATGTGTTTGGTTGTCTGTGTCTTGGTCTGTCTGTGTGTCTGTCCGCAGCTAACCTTGTAAACTACTGGGTCTATTAGCCTAAAGATTTTTGTGCACAGTTCTGACTGTATGATGAAGAACTTCTCGTGGTTGCGGTGATGCAAAACCTTTGAAAAACGTTTGTTCTCAATACTTCTGCTCCCTCTCTTCATTCACTGTCAAGCTCGCTCAACCACCACTGCTCTCTCCCTCTCTCTCTCTCTATTCGCATATTACTGGGTCTGTCAGCCTAATATTCTTCTTAGCCTATTGTGGCTGTGTTTGCTCCAACAGCGGGTGAAAAAATCAGGACGAGTGTTGCGTTTCTGTTATAAAACACACTGCCAATGGAGAAAGTCAACAAAACACAGAGAAAACACACAGGAGAAAAACACTGTAAAAAGTGTCAGAGGCTGATATAATTTGTGAGCACGGAGGGATTGAAATAGGTTAAATAGCCTCATACTTCATGACTGTAAAAAATTATGAAAATAAAAAATGTGAGTGTGTGTGAGACCTTACTAGTACTTTGTGGTATTTTGGAGTTTTGCTATTTCAATCCTACCTGTTTATGAAACACAGTTTCTGTCAAAATAGCTCATGACACACAGGTTTGTGACCGCTGGTGTAATGTGTTGAATAAAGTAAAACAGATACAAGGAGAACAAGAGAAAGCTGAACTCAAGAGGGTATGAGATTTTTATGGTATATTTTCTAAACTGTGCCTTATTATATTTGAATCCAACCCAGTCGTCAAAATAAAATGTTGCCATTTTATGTTTCTGCAAATCAACCAATATGTTTAAATGTCAATGTGTCTGAACTAGAAGTATGTTGTTTGCATTGTTAGCCACCAAAACTGCTTGGTTAAGGTTAGGAAAAGTCATGGTTAGTGTTAGGAAGTTGTTTGTCATCATGGTGAAGGCTAAGAAAAGGTTGTGGTTAATCTTGCGGAACATTAGCTAATGATCGCTATTAATAGCTATCTAACATTAGCTAAATACAACCATGGCTTTTGCTTGACACAGGACTTGAACCATAGTCTGCAGAAGCATGTTATCCACCACCTGACCCACCTCCTAACATGGAGTTTCACTTGGTACTTCATAAAACTTGAAAACAAGACATTTCACCGTATCCATGGTTTGCAGAAATGTAAAATGGCAACATTTTTTCCTGGCGACTGGTCTGTTGAATCACACAGTAATTAAAATTGCCATCTGAGAAGGGTCTGACAATACAAGTGGCTGCTGAGTCTTTCCTGACCTTTGCTCAGCACACAGGGTAGTCCACGAAAGGTGAGACAGTGGGGGAAAGGTGGGGGACAGTGGGGGTAAGGGGAGAAAGTGGAGATCTGCACTATACTGATTACACTCTTGTAGTTCAAAGATTAGATGCTGTGTTTATGTAGCAGGTTTCCTGTTGAATAAGCAGCAACTGAGTCATGAGGGAAAGAACGTCAGAGGATTCATTCAAGCTTTCATTTGTTTCTTTCCACAGTATTTCCTGAATCCCTTGAAGAAATTCTTCTCGGTGGCAGAAATTGACAAAGTGTTTATCAACATTCCAGTAAGTTCCAAAAGTCTCTCCACTCTTGTTAAATGACATGAATATTTGATGCAGCTACTTCTGCTGAGGGACTGATTGCTTCCTTCTTTGATGCAGGATCTTGTTAAAGTGCACAAGAGCCTAATGGTCGATGTGCAGGACTCCATCCTCAACAAAAATGCCTTAAATCTCTACCAGATCTTCATCAAATACAAAGACAGGTATTTATCAGCACAGCATTACCATTCAGGCTTTTCATTGTCCCAGAAAAAACACATTTAAGTGCAATTTCAGTGTTTCTTCTTTTTATTTTTATTGAACTGAACATTTCAGTGAGTTTCATGAGCCATGTGAAATATACGGGCATCAGTGAAAACATCAGCATTAGTTTTAATTCCAGGAAAACTTTTGGCAGATACATTTTTGTCTGATAACCGTGGTAATGCCATCTATATGTACTCTGTGAGTGTATTTTAGTCAGTGTCCATTTTGTAATGCGTCCGTGATTTGACTCTCACTTGCACACTGTGCACTTTCTTCACAGTTTAGCTTAGCAGCATTGTTGGTGGTGGATGGGGGTCAAAGTGTGACTCAAACCACACCCTAGATGTAATTTTTTTCCCCCTCACTTCATCAGCAAGAAGACGTTTAGAAATTTCATGTCAAAAGTTTGTTGGTATGAGAGAGTGAGGTGAGTAACTGGTTAAATGTGTGATATTTACTGACAGTGAGCTGTGAAAACATAACACTATGCAGACATGCATGCAACATTGCGTAAACAGTGGAATTCACTATTTAATGCATGACCCACACCGTCTATGAAAAATGTACTAAAGGCCATCTTTTACATTCTAAATGTAATTTTAATTGTATTATTCCTGAATGGAAAATTCTTTTTACATTGATGAATAACCTAAAATTAATATAATTTAAATGTACATTATCCTTTTCAGTTAAATAAATATTTATAGAATGATATCACAAACAAAAGAATAAAATCAGCAGCAGATTTTTGGACTAAGTGTGCCAATGAGAAAATAAGCAGCTGTAAAAGTGGAAATGGAAAATGGAAACCAAGATGGAAACAGAGATTTAAAAGGCCTTATGGTGGCGCTAAAGGAAAGGTCAAGTGGTCCCCAAATAAATAGGTTTCTACCACTTCTTGATTGAATTTTTTTATAGCAATCCAGCCATTGATTCCAACAAACTGTCACCCTTTCATTTCTCTCTCCTCTCTTTAGTTTTTCTTTTGGACCCCAAATTTTTCCGAAGGTAGCTGAAACATGCTGCTCTACCAGCACTCCTCACTCATAATTCACTCACTTCTAATACTTTTTTTAGGGCCCCTGTCAGTCAAAGGCCCTTAGAATTGTGTGTGTTTGAAGCAGGAATAGCAGGTTGTGTAGGGGCCAGTTTCATCATTCGCCTAATACTGAGGGGGGGAATCCCCAAATCTACACCTATGTACAGGCTAAAAAATCCCTTCTTGTTCTGACTTAATCTTTTCATCTACATCTACCCTTCATGACTGAGGTGTGCATTTCGTATGTGGGATCAAAGATCATAGTGTTCACCTGGTTAGTTTAATTCACGAAAAGCGCAGCAGATCCTAGTAATATTTCAGTATTTGTATCCCTCACACAGTCAGTGTATTTGGCTGCAAATCACCATTCACCGTGTTCCTATTTCCTTGCCTCTGACTTGCAGACTGCTCATCTATGGAATATACTGCAGCCGGGTGGAGCTCGCCATTGCCGTCTTGGACCTCATCTGCAAAGAGAAAGAGGACGTTCGTCTGAAGCTGGAGGTTAGACACCTGACGAAGCAGGCTTTCTAATAAGACACGTGCACACACATGCACCACTGTTGTTTTCCAGTGTCCTCTAGTGTCTGTTTTGTGCACTGCACATGGGATGTATCATGTTGAACCTTTCCTTTTGTCCAGCGTGAGACAGCAACATGTGCTGTGTTGAAAAGACACAATGAAAAGACATCTTTTACCCCAACTTGCATTGATTTTTCCTCTCTATAGTATCATATTGTTTGTGTATTATGACACAGTGATCATACTAGCATTGTACCGAAAGATCACTGATAACAAGTAACATGTACATGAGGATAATGATGCATTGCACCTCATGCTCTTCTAAACACATGTATTGCATTTGTTCCAGGAGTGCTCTAAGAGGGCCAACAATGGCAAATTCACATTGAGAGACCTGCTGGTCGTCCCGATGCAGAGAGTCCTCAAGTACCATCTCCTTCTTCAGGTGGAGTATTTTGATTCCACTGTGTCAAACCATGTGATTTACACCACTGATTTAGGGTATGCTTTCTGAACCTTTTCATTTCTAAATCTGAGGAGAGTTTGTCTGGCATGAATATTCCTCTTCAGCTCTGCCCAGATGCTTGCTGCTGTTGGATGGATTCAAACCTGCAACCTCCTGATCACATGTCCACCTTCATGGCAAAACACACTGCCACTGTTGTGTCTTTCTTCAGTTATGTACCAGTGTTTTCCCCGTGAGACAGAGAAATTTTGTCTCTGGCATTTCACCTCAGCTGATTCACTTTCCATGATGGGTGTATGTTATTATCAAAATGACCACTTGAGGGCGATATCCTCCATGTATTTACTCTACCCACACAGCTCCATGCTGCAAAAAAATATGCATTTTGACAAGCCATTTAAGTCTTACATTTAGTTGTACCACCTCAATTCCTGTCTTTCAAGCAAGTAATCCTCCAGCGGAGAGAAATAATTTCACATTTTCTCAATACATTGCTGCTTGTTTCAAGATTTTATGTGGCTCGTCAGTTGTTTTAAGAGACAACAAATAAAATTCTTTATATGCGAGTGAAATTATACAACTCTGCCAACTCTTTTTTTTTTTTTTTTTTTTTTTACCTGAACCGGAGAAAAATAAGATTTAAGAGCCAATAGCAGATTCTATTTTTAAAAAATGGATGTTTTGCAGCATGTAGTCCTGTGGAGAGCAGGCACTCGCACGCTCTGGCTTCCTTGCCAAATCAACCCAGTTTCATTGCCTCCTGACAACAGTGTGACACCTTGTGCTCTGGTTAATATGAATCAGAGGTCAGGCTGTAGCTGGCAGGGCGAGCCGAGGAGAGCGACTAGAGAGCTTGTTTAATTGGTTGTGGAGGGTTAGGGCCTTCATGGCAGAGGATGGTGACCCTGAGTGTTCACGGCGACCCACTGAGGAGAGACACACTGGATGGGGGTAACGGGAAAAATGGAAGAGAGGCCAGTAGAGGGGAAATGAGGTAAGAGAGGATCCTGTGCTGTGATGAAGCAGCCTCTCAGCTCTCACCTCATCCACTCACTGATTGGACCTAACCATTGTTAATCTCCTCCTAATGTAGTGTTATTAGGGAAGTAATGGAAGGTAAACCCACTTAAACTCAGTCTATCCACCTTTTATATAAGGCAGAAAGAGGCTGCCTACCTCTGTAATGGAGAATAAATCTTGGCAATTTCCTTGTACACATTATATAGATTAAATACACAGTATACATAGCACATAAGTATTATTGATAGAATACATTAGTAGCAAACAGAATCAGATATCAGCTATGAAAAAGAGCAAAGTCTGCATTGTACTTTAACCCTTAGATACATAAGTGATTGGAACCTGCACTCCTGGGTCATTCAGTGTATTTTTCAATAATTTGCGCTATGGTTATTTGTGTAACACATGTATTTCAGTAGTGGATAATAGGTATACTTACAACCAGCAACCCACCTCCTACTGTATATGGGCTTAGGCTGTAGGTTAGTGGCCATGTGAAGATCTAAAACGAATGTCCTAGGCTAGTGGTCTAAGCATCTGCCTCTCTCTTGTTGCTCTGTTCTGTCTACAAAACCCAGCCTATAATAATGTTAGCAAGCTGTTTTTAATAATACCACACCAATAAAGCTACATCTATTACTATCACTAATGAGCTAACCTAGTTCCATGGTGTTAGCTGGCTCTCTAGAAAGGCTGATTTGATGATAAAAACAACCTGTGGTAATAAATGTGCAGTGTTATGCAGTTGGTATTAATTTAGTGTCATGAAAGAGTTCCAGCAGTAAAAAAGATGCTGTTAATATTGTTATGATATGATATACTGTTTTAAAATAATGTGCGATATGTAAAAACGTCTTGATAAGTGGTTACACTGCTGACATTTGAAATGTGCTCAACAGTAAACCGGCTTTGTATTTAGTGAGGATCAAATGTTCTCATAAGATTCCACAGGAAATACATACAAGTAAATTTTTGATCCACTTATGGAAGCTTTGGGTGATAATAAAACATCTATTTTCTTAAAAAGTATCAAAAGTAAATTAAAAAAAAAGGTTCAATGGGACAGCATCAAAAGCAAGATTCTTGAGGAATACATCATTTTTTACCCACTTATGCATCTAAGGTTTAAGATGCTGTCATGGTGCACAAGTGTACGCTGATGTGTCTGTACATGTTTTCCATCCGACATATCTGTTATGTGAGAATGGCTGCTCAGAATGGACTGGTATAAGGTTATTTGTGCCCTGGCTTTGTTTGTTGTTTGGCTGGAGTTTGACGGTCACAGAATAAAAGTGTTCCTCAGGAGACCCTGAGCAGATTTCACTTCTTGGCTGAGCAACAGATTGATGCTGCTGTGTAGGTGACATTCCCAACAATGTGAGGAGTCGACAGTTTCTGTGCCTTGATCACTATCTATCTATCTATCTATCTATCTATCTATCTATCTATCTATCTATCTATCTATCTATCTATCTACAGTGCTTTAGTTTTAATCATATTTAAATTGATCATTATGGCACTGACAAAAAGCACACATTTGTCTGAATCCATCCTTTATAATGAATTTTACTGCCCTTCGATCAGAATTTAATCTGAGAAAAAGGGCTGCCTTCTCATTACTAGAGTATAATAGAAATCCCTCTCTCATAGAGGCTGCCTGGTGGAAACCCTTTTTCCCATAATTCACTTTAATTTCATCTTCAGTATGAAGTAAATTATCCAATTGACATCAAGCTGATGCTCAATTGTGTGTGTATGTGTGTGTGTGTGTGTGTGTGTGTATATGTTTTATGTGCCATTCCAGTTCATCATTCCCCCTCTGTCCTCCTCTAACAGGAGCTAGTCAAACACACTCACGATGCTGCCGACAAGAGCAACTTGAAGATGGCACTTGACGCCATGAAAGTAAGTGCAGTGCTTGCGATAAACGGTCGGTAATCATTGTGATTTCAGCTTGTGACCAATAGCAGGCTACTTCAACTGATCATTCAAAAGCCTCTCTCCCACTCTGTCAACTGTTATTGGATAAAGAAATCATAAATCATTCATGTTTCATTGCCCCAAATGGCTGTGAAGTGATAAAACATTATATTTGCAGTGCATTAGTCAGCGCTGAGTGGCCCCTCCAGTCCTCCAGGCCTGAAGGCAGCCTGGGTTTGATAAGCTGTTGATTTGAGGATGTGCCACATATTGCTGGAAATAGCATCCAAAGATTTAAAGACTTGATTCAGATGTAAATTGTTCCTGTGTGTGTTTGGTTTGACCACTCACAGGCTTGGAGGACACTACTACACACCCTGCACTACCTTACATACATCAACATGCACTGGTGTATGATGTAAACATAGTGCTGTCATGCTTTGTGTGCTACACATTTTGTCTTTTCAAAATAATGTAACATAATGAAATGTGTGCATGTGTGTGTGTGTGTGTGTGTGTGTGTGTGTGTGTGTAACCCAGGACCTGGCCCAGTATGTCAACGAGGTGAAGAGAGATAATGAGACTCTGAGGGAGATCGACCAGTATCAGAGGTCTATTGAAAACCTGGTAAACTAGATTCCTTGCTGTACACCGTGCAACACTACAAAATACTGTGTTGTACAAAATATTGTTTCCTTTTGGTTAGATGGTCACCTCTGAATGCTCAGCTTCATCCAGCAATATCAGTCCTCCCCAACAACATAAGCAGAGGGGAACCAGCTCAGTCAAAACCCAGCAACACTGATTGCAGCTCTAGCTCCTGCACTGATTGTACAAAACTCTCACTCCGGCTATACACTGACCAAGTTAATCCATATTTTTCTAATTTCACCTGCTAGGTTTCAATAATTGCCCTTAAACGTGGAGTCAGCAATTCTGGAGAACGATCATTGATAATTGAAATCAACAAATTTAGTGAATGTCTCCTCACAGTCCACCTGCTGTCGGTTCTGTGTGTGTGCTGAAAAAAAAAAAATCTGGTGTGTGTGCACAGCCCTGGCACTGTAAATGGGAAACAACTCTGGCCACTGTGCTGAATCAAGAGCACATATGTGAGACTTTCACAAATCTAGAATTACCATCTAGACATGAGCCACTGCAACAGTAAACAGCTCTACAAGGGGCGCTGCTTTTAAATGTCATGGACTTAAAACAAGTGTTGTCAGACAAGTTAGTAAAAAGTCTTTTTCAGGTCTGTACAAATAAAGGTTGCAGCTCAGTGCAGGAAACATGTTCCTAACTTTTGGCACACAGAATAAATTTGACTAGAAAAATGACTTGTTAACTCCAAGCATGAACTGCATTGATTTTTACGCTGCATTCCCTTGGATTTTGCTCTCAGAACCAGCCTCTGATCAGTTACGGCAGGCCGAAAGGAGACGGAGAGGTGCGCATGGTGTCCAACCTTGACAAGAGGAAACAGGACAGGTTGGTCTTTTATTTCTACTTCATTATCCTGTAAAGGAAACTAGGATTGCCGACAGGTTTTGCAATAAAAACACAATAAAAGAGCACATTGTAAAACCACAGTAAAAAATTGCAAGAGCACAATAAAACACAAATCATCACCACGGGCCAATATCAGTCAGTCAGACCAGACAAGGAGCCAATAGCTCAAATCATTTCAAATGTAATTACGCAGTCTGATTGCAGCGGGGATAAATGATGAATCCCTGGTTCTTAAAATATACAGTGCTCATTATTGTTGAGGGATGACTGGCAGCTTGTGTGATGAATTAGGCATGCGTACCTTTTCAGTTGGGTGGAAGGTTAAAGGACCTGCCTTGTGACCAAAAGGAGGCCAAGACCAGCTGGAAAAATCTGTGAGGGGAAAGTGAATAATTCCTCTCATTCAGAAACGCTTATGCGCCTTTGAAGATGAAACCCCCAGCTCCTCCAGTGGAGCTGAACTGGAGCCACCACTGGAGGAATACAGCTGCACTGGGCAGTGTGAAAGCATGAATAAGAAACAGGGCGGTGCTGAAAAAAGAGCATTTGACCTCATTAGCCTTCCCTGAATAACTATAGGTTCCGTCATATTATGAATAAGGAAATGAAACTCATCATTATTAATTTTTATTAAGTAATTTTTTCTTCTTCTTATGTTGTAGACACATCTTTTTGTTTGATGTGGCCGTCATTGTTTGCAAAAGACGGGGAGACAACTACGAAATGAAGGACATATTAGACCTCAACTTCTTCAAGATCACCAACAACCCCACCTCTGACAGAGAAGGCAAAAAGGTCAGTGGCTGCCAGATCATAATGTATTTCTGCTCATATCAATAAACAGCTGAAAAAGGTTCTGCTGCGTTTGCACTGAAATGGATCTCGATCTTGCATACAAAATGTATTATAGTCATTTTTTTTTTTCCCGATGGCGTGTGGGTTTCCTACCGTTCACTCTCCACAGAGACAAACAGCATTTAAGTGTTGCAATTCAACATCTCTTTGACGGCAGCTTATATTGATAAAATAAATTTAGCATGCCTAATGTGAGCAATTCGGAATGTGATGTGGAGGTCAATGTTCTCTGTTCCCCTCTCTGGAAAAATCCCTCTTTGCTGTAAAAGCCCACCAGGCCCACTTTTGTCACTGCACACCCTGTGTACAGTAGCAGTGTTTCCCTGTGGGGACATTCGTAGACAGTCGAGTAGTGGAGGGGACTTGTTGATGTCTTGTTGATGTATGCCCACAGATGGTGTCTTCTCACGCCACTGCTGATTGCTAATGTGAAACTGACAGCTTGCCAGGGTGGGACGGATCTCTGTGTTTTTTTTTTTTTTGTTTTTTTTTATATCAAAGGGACTCCATTATCAACCTCATTTACGTTATTGTGCAATCATCGTGTGTGTGTGTGTGTTTGTGAGTGATTAGGGCATCTGTGTAATGATTTGATGGATGACCATGACATAATTTTTGTGTTGAGGCACCCAAGTGTATGTTTGTGTGTGTCATTACTCATGCTCATCACTTTTTTTTTTTTTTTTACTTTATCTTTCAAGATGTAAGGGACATACAGTGCATACTATTTAACCAATGTAAATATCCAAGGACAAAATAACAAAAACAAATGGCTAAACAATGTCATCATATATATTTCAAACTTATAATAGGATAAGATAAAAAGCACAAACTTGATTTCTGAATTAATGATCTTGCCCTGAACTTGTAATGGTGCAAAAAGTGTCAATCTGCCAACCATGTCTGGACCAGTCATTACCTACTTTTTTTTTTTTTTTTTTGGAATCTCCAGTCCACCTCCCTCCTTATTGGAGCTCAGTAGATCATATTCTGGACACAAAGACACACACACACACACACACACACACACACACACACGCATATGGCACCTCACACACCAAAGACCAGAGATGCTAATATGAGGTGATGAATGTGTGCGGTCCTCCAAGGCTGCTTATGGCTATACATCATTTCCTACTAAATGAAACTTCAGAGTGTGTATGCAGTGCCGTTGAGCACCCAGCCAGTCATCAATGATTTAATACTCAGCAGGGCTCTAAAACACTCAGGACTGCGTAGAGCTGGCCAATCACCACCTGCCGAGCCCTGTCACTCTTCTGTTATTAGATATGACACAACAAGCTGGGACAGTTTACGGCGGCTGTGGCCTACAGGTGAGGGAGACCGACTACAAAACGCTCTCCCATCCCTAAATGAGCCCCTGTGCAATGGCATTTAACATGACAAAACCTCAACAAGAGCACTGGGAAACAGTATCACTCACTGAAAATATGCTGTCAGGTTGTGTTTGGTGAAGTAACAGAGATATGGACAGTTTTATTATGTTTACATCGAGGGAACAAAGGATTAAGGAAACATGGGGCTGTTTTCTCCTGGAAAAAAGCATTGAGGGAACATTAGGCCTTGGTAAAATACACTGGACCTCCATGAAAAGTGTATCTTGGAGGCAGCTTAACGTAAAATGCAATTTCAGATGTTATTTACCGATAATGTACTCTCAGATTAAGCATTTTTGTTAATATACTAGAGGTGAGGACATTATTCCTTTATTTTTTGTTGTGTTTAGGGAACATAGGAGTGAGGGAACATGGGACTAATTTAGTTTGAAAAAATGAGGCTACATTGAGGAAATATATGGCCTTGGAGCATAATATACATACACACTCCCCCTTTTCAAATCCAGCTCATGAGTGATAAGACTGATGACTAAGGCCAAAGGGTTAGGGGTTACTGCTGCATTCCACAAATGTGGTGAAATCATAAATTCTGACTTCCTCTTCTGAGAAATGCAATGATACAGGCCTATAAGTTGGACTTTTTCCTAGATTTCTCAGGGTATATTCTCCCGATCTAAATTCAAAGCAACATTACAAGTCTCAAAAAATATTTGGGTCAGTTCAGCATCTAGCATAGTCATTCAGTACCATTGTGTTAGCTTTGTGTCTTTCAGTATATGTAATATCAATTAGAACTGTATGTTTGATTAATAAGTAAGTCCTGGTTTTTCAGAGCTCAAATGAATAGTAAAATGAATAGTAACTACAACCTAACCGTGAATTTAATCTGTGGCTGGAAGGCACCGTAAAGACAGTCTCCTGTTTCAAAGTCAGTGACATTTGGAAACAAAGTGACCTGATCAGGCTCAGCTCTACTTGTCACATCACTGAGCTGACCCAGACCTTGTTGTCAGGTCTTTAGCAATTACATAAAGGCAAACAATTAGCCTCCATCTTGATAGCTAGCCTAGTTGGAGCAGTGCGTCCATTTTGAATTTACCCCCTGTCTATGATGTGCTGTTTATGCTATGATGTAAAAGATGAAATAGGTCAATTCTCCGCTGGACCACCATGCCAGGTTATTGGAGATTTGTGATGCAACTGCAGTGCCTCTATAAACAGCTGAGGAAACTGGGTTAAAACATGTCAGCTTTATCCGTCTGCTGCTCAAAGCTGAAATATTCAGTATTTTCCAAAATGTGTCTGCCTCCGAGGCTGTCGTCCAAAATAAAGAGCACGTCAGAGCGGTATGAGCTTTAATAACATTAACAGATACAGCAGCTTCGTTAGTGGTTCTTTCCAGATACACAATGAATGTATGAGCATGTCCATTTAGAAACTGTTTGACTGATGTCTTCCTGTTGACCTCCACAGTGGTGCTACGGGTTCTACCTGACACATCACCAGGGGCACACCGGCTTCGAGTTCTTCTTCAAGACAAAAGAGCTGAAGAAGAAGTGGCTGGATCAGTTTGAAATGGCTGTGTGAGTGCAAGAGACTACTGCCAGATGGTTCTGCTGTTTTAGCAACACAAAAGACCAGTGTGTGTGTGTGTGGTGTGTGTGTGTGTGTGGTGTGTTTGTGTGTGTGTGTGTGTGTGTGTGTGTGTGTGTGTGTGTGTGTGTGCGCGCACGTGTGCATGCATGCATATATGGTGTTGATTTGTCCGTGTTTGCATGTGTTTTTC
>OMLB01026518.1:0-27447 GCA_900302555.1 Myripristis jacobus | reverse complement strand
CTAAATCAATGCAGCTCTTCCACTGCCTAAACGTAGACACCCACGCTCTCAAGTCCACTACTTGTCCAACCCAGCCTCAATCTATATATTCATCACACCCACCCACCCACACACACACACACACTCCCCATCAGGCACTGCTGAGTAGCAGTTCAGAGGTGGCGGAGGGGCGAGGAGCTGACTGACATGTCAAAGTTGCAACAAATGTCAAGAAGAAAAACCCCGAGACGTTTCTTTGCCACTGCTCTCGTGTCACACAACAAAAAAATGAAGATGACATCTGCCGTTGCCATGGCGCCCTCCGCTGAGCCACAGTTATACTCGAAACGAATGTGGGAGTTGAGGGATGAAAAAAAAATATAAGAAACCAATTATACCGTTAGGAGAGAATAGAGCAGGGATTATGGGTGAAATCAACATTTACATAAAAAAAAAAAAAAAAAAAAAGACAGACCGTGTGACATTCAATTGAAAACAACTGTTTTGGATTTTAGAATTGCAATGTTTCAGCCTCCAAATTGCCCCTCCATGAGTTTTCCCGGACTAACTCTAAATAAAAACCAGTCTTGTCAGATTGTCAAAATCTCGTATGGAAATAGCAGATAAAATTATGTTTACCCTCGACAGTTCATGGCTTGCTGACCTTCTCTTTGACCCCCAAATCCCCTGTCCTTAGTGATAAACGCCGGTTGCTGTACATTTGGTCCTGCAGGGGTTTTTAAGTTTGTTCCCCGACTGAAAAAAAAAGTTTGCACTCGGTTTATGATCAGCAGGAAATAAACACCCATATGTTTGTCGGGGAGGTGTATCGTTCGTTTGTCTCGGGCGAGGGGGGGGAATCACAAGGTGAGACCATTAAGCGGCATTCTGTTGCTCGTCTCATTTGCAATGCTAAGAACAGGTGGCTTGTCAGCAGCCTGTGCTTGACTGTCAGCTACGCTCTGAGTGGGAGTCATAACAAACAGCCCGTCAGCGGCGTTGCTGCTGTCAGCTACCAATTTGCTTCCTCTGTTTTCAATTTGCACTGCTGCTTGAACCAGAGAGGGTTTACTTAACCTTTTGGGTCTATTGAACGCAAACACAGCGTCCTGAGATGGGGAAACTTTCAACACTCAAACTCAAACCTGTTGCATAACACCACGCATCACGCATAAACAATGAGGTCGAAGTGGCACGAGGCTATGCCAGGCAAAAGCTCAAGTTAAAGAATAATGGCGGATGTGTTTTCCTGTGGTAACATCCAGAGATGCACTAATTTTTCACAGCCAATGTTGGGATGTGAGTACCTGATAGGTCCATGAGCCAATATGGGTGCTGATCCAAGTGCTACTCAATTTCCATACTTGCTGCCTAGTACTGTATTGGCACGATCTTAAACAATTAAAAGGTGCTTCAACCGCATTTGCTCACCCATCACACTATGCACTGACCATAGTAGGAAAAGGGAGCCTCCAAACACTGGCTACAGGCTGTCACTTCTCTCCCCTTTTTTAGGTTAACAGATGAAAACAGTTCCGAGTAAGTAAAAAAGGAAAACAGCTCATTTAGAGAAGGTTACAGAATAAAAACATCTTAATCAGAATAGGTCAAAAGATAAAAACTTCTTATTCTACAAAGGTCAGCAGGTAAAACCAGCTCATGCAGAATATGTCTGGCAATAATAGCAGCTTATTCAGAGCAGAAAAACAGATAAACAGAACAGTGGTTGGTTGCACCGAGTAAAACAGAATGATTTGGAGCCTGTACAGTCAAGCTCCCATTTCACTACAGCTGCTCTGCTGATGTAATTCAAAATAGCAGCCGACTCTGCTGGTAACTAGAGTTTTCCATTCACCTCGGAACGAAGATAAATTTGACTTCCTACATGGAAAGAGCAAGAGCATTTTATGTTGGTACAGATTTATAGCAGGCTATTCTTTGTGGAAAGCTCCACAAGTCCATGAGTCAGGTAGTTAAGGCACAAGCCACGAGAAACTAAGCTAAACCTCTCACCTCAGGTTCTCCGCAATCACATTCCTCTCCATCTTCCACAAAGCCGTTTCCACACCTCTTCCCCCCCACCAGGTCCTTCATGTTGGGCATGTTGTAGAGACACATGCCGCCTCCCTTCTGGAAGTAGCTGTCCAGGTCTCGCTTGCTGCAACGGCTGAAGACCCGTGGAAATGGATGTCTGGGACAAGAAAAGGATCGTAAGCACCTACAGGTTCCACCTGAGCTCACTGTGTCGAGGGACCATGTCTCTGTGGATGTGGACATGTTGAAAATGGAAAATAATAGCTTTAAGTACTGCCAGGGATGTAATGAAAACTGCTAAGATCAAAAGATCCGTGTTTTTCCAGCTGGTACACTAATGCATTTTGGGTCTGTATACAAAGTCATTCAGTGTTTTTTCTTTCTCTGGTGTGAGGTAAAGTGGTTTCCTGATATATGATCCATGGCAAAGCTACAACAATACATTCGGACTCTATCAAAAATCTGAAGGGAAATGACAGCAACCCCAATTCTTTTCATGATTTAATAAGGCTGCTCCGTTAATGCGTGAAATTTTCTTCTGGGTGCTGATGAACTCGTCATTCACCCGTCAAGCTGCCAGCGACAGTAACGCTGTGAGGGAGGGTGTCCGCTGAAGCATGCGTTGCCTACCCGGTGGCAGCAGCCATCACGCAGCCTCCCTGCTCGGCCGTGGCCTCCACGCAGCAGCCCTCATGGTCGTGGCTCATGCCGAAGTTGTGGCCAATCTCGTGGGCCATGGTGGCCGCAGCACCGATGGGAAGGTCGGAGTGGTCCTGTGTGAGGAATATGAAAGAGCTGTTATTTATTATACTTGGGAGAACTTTCAAGTGAATTCACCAGTCCCATTTTGGAAAAAAAAAAAAATTATATCACTCCCCCCCAGCTGTTAGATAGGACAGTAGTGGTGCTATCTTCCTCTCATCATTACTGAGTGCTGGGTACTGGCTGGATGGAAGCGATGAGAATGATGAGAGGAAGATAGCACCACTATTGTCCTACATAACTGATGGGGTGGAAGTGAAACAAAGTCATTTTTTTCAAAATGGGTAAACTATCCCTTTAACCCAAACCCAAACCTGAATATAATCTAAATTACAATCTGAGAGGAAAAAATCCCTGTTGGAAGCTTTTTGATCTCACCAACCTGTGATGCTCAGCAGCTCTTCTACTTCAGTTAGCGACTTTTACCTGTTACTCAAAACAGAACATATCCCCTCTACAATGGAAAGAAACTGCTGCAAAGAAGCCCTTTGATTCTGAGGATCTGTCATCAAAACCTGACATTTACCACTGAAGTTTTAGATAGCTAAACAATGCTGTGCTATCCAGTTCCATTGGAGCGGTGCTGGAAATATCTCAATGTGACATTTATGCATGTTTGGACAGTTATGTGAGTAAGAAAAAATACATCACTGTAACAGCATAACATTTCCTTTAACCCTACACCCAAGTCCAAACTCTAAATTCATCTTAAACCTTTCCCTAGCCTAATCCTGTTTGTAACCCAGATCACAACCCTTAACTAAGCCAAATATCAGACAAGATAGACTTCCTCTAAAGGTCTGTAACTCAAACTAGTTCTCACAAGGATACAGGCACAAAAAAAACACACACACAGGCACGCATGCATGCACATGCGCGCACACATACACACACACACACACACATCAGTAACTGCATTCAGACGTAATTAGCTGTCTTTGATCCACTATGCAAGAAACCTGTCATTCCTTCTTAACTGTTCTTTTGAATTATGCATGTGGTTTGGAGTGGAGATGCATTCGCTACTGTATATGCCTTCTGAAAAAATGCAAATATTATACAGTGGAATTTGGATCCCATAACATGCTGTTTAGTGCACGGAGGTAGCTCTGTGCACCCAAACCACAAAGATAAGACGAGTGCTGTTTGAAGTGAGTGCTGGCTCTGTGGCGGTGAATAGTGACTCCAGATCTCAGGCAGCTACAGTACATTTGGATTCCACAGGCCACCTCTGCCCAGAGGAGGAAAGCTAATAGCCTATTAGAAGCTAATCAGGCTCGGAAAAGCCATCGATCTCTCCGGCCTTCCCCATTCACTCCAAGAGCTGCACGCATATGGAGTCACACAGTCGCACAAACACATGCATATGGCTACAGCATGGTGTCTTCAAGACTGACTGCGCTCACTTGATGACTTTTTAAAGCTGCACTGGGCAAGATTTCAATGTAAAAATCCAGCTGCAAAAGACAGGGGTATCCCATCCCCACTGACTGAAACACTGTGGGTTTCACTACATGGTTCCTAAGTGCTTTCCATCACAAGATGAAAGTGAGTGCTGATAGCAAAACTGACTTTAGCTAAATATGAAAATGAAAACAATACTCCTTTTTCACAGCAGCCATTTTGACACTAATAGCAGGTAAACACGGCATTACTCATCGCATTAATTAAGGTTCAGTTCCATTTAGATCTAACAGAGGCTCTGATACATGTAAAAGGAACAGAACCTTAATTAATGTCACTGGTAACACTTCTGCTGTTGATCTTTTAGAACATAGGCCTGTATAACAGGACTCATATCTCAACCACACAAAAAAAAAAAAACCCAAAAAAAAAACACTATTATTTTTAACATAAAAATCATAAAGGAACTATACACCAAGTTGAAAATCCTATTTGGTGTTAAACTTGCAGGGGCTAGATTGCCATGATAATGTAAGGCTGTACAACACTGAAACTGTGGAATATCTTGTATCGGTTCAGCCTGATGAAAAAATTAAACTCTGTGGAAAAGTTGCTTATAAGTACAAAAAAAAAAAATCTTATACCCATAATAACCAGCATTGTTAGCAATAAAATTAACTATGGTAGTATTAGCTAGCAACATCAACACTAAACTAGCTTCAACCAAGAAGAACTGTGACATAATCTAACCTCACATAACGTATAAATTTTATACTTGTATTTATCAAATGTGTACTTACAACGCTTTCCTGTGGTATTACGTTGTTTTCCCATAATCTCACCATGACATAACCCATCACCGTACTGGATTTGGCTAATGGACACAGAAATGAATGGGGTTGCCCTCTCTTATTCTGACATGCTTTCTATGATATTTAATAATCGTTATGCTTGGAAAACATGAACCATCATTCTGTAACCCTTAAGCCCTCACTGCTACATGCCAAACCTTAACCCTTACTGTAAGCCGAACCTAATTCTATTTTTAGCCCTAAACCCACTCCTAAACTCTGATCATAATCTCAGGTCTAACCCTAAACCCACCCCAAAACTCTAATCCTGATCCCAGTTCTGACCCTAAATCCACTCCTAAACTCTAATCCTAATCCCTGTTCTAATCCTACTGTTACTCTCAACCCACTGCCAAAAATAAAGTGGAGTAGCAAGTTGTCATTTTGGAGGATTTTATCATCTCTCATATCTCTTGTAAGGAATTCAGTCCTCCCAAATACAGAAATACAAGAACACACACACTCACTCACACATTCACACACACACACACACACACACAAATGCACACAAACAGACAAATGTGCATGATACAATCAATTGAGAATGGACTCAAGCTGGGAGAAAAGATTGAGGGACAAAGAGCTGGAGTGTTTGTGCATGAAAAGAGAACGGGGGGGCTGAGAGAGGAAGTGATGGCGAATGAAAGAGAAGAAAGTTTAATTCTTTCCTCTTGACCCACGTACCACATTGATGCCTCCGGAGTTTTCCAGGCTGCACATCCCCTCCAACGGTGCCATCCCGATGGTGGTCCCCTTGAAAATCACTCCTCTGTGAGAGTCACACAAACAAACACCCACGCACACACACGTGCACGATGAAAAAAATCACTTAACCTTAGTCTCCTCCCTATTGACTTGCTGACTGCACGGTGGCTGCACACTGATTGCAGATGCAACAGTATTGCGCGGTGGCAGTCATGATAAGCCTGTCAGATGCGGGAGATGCCGTGCGAAGAACCTCAATCTACCGTGCGGTCTCTTGGCAGTTGTCACTTAGCATCCAAAAACAAAATCAAGCACTGTCTGATGAATCCAAACAAAATAGGCCCTCCGGTATCTCCAAAGCTAATTACAAAGCGTGAGGGGCCATCAATTGACTGGTTATGGATGTGTTATGTGTAAGTGTATTCATGTGTCTTGGGTGTGTGTGGGTGTGTGCACACCAGCAGCCAAGCTGTGCTGTCGGTGCGCTGAAGTGTTCAGCCCCAATTATACCTAACTGAAGCGAGATCTTTTGGTTAATAAAAACCCTGTTTAGCTAATCATTTGTCAATTTGTTTTCTAACGAAGTCTGAAATTATTTGGGGCTGTTTAGACCAAAGGTTGGGAGTGTTTAAGTTATTAAGAGCCATAGGGAGGCTAAACTGACGGGAGGCAAGTATGGGAGGATGTGGAAGGAATCTGGGACAGTATTCCATCATGGAAGCATGAGAAATGTACAAAAGCCTCCCCCCAAAGTGCAGACAAATTATTTCACCATCTGCCTATAGACTGTTGTCCTCCGTGTTCTCCTCCATACCGCTCTGCTAGTAGCAGCATAGATTCTGCTTTGATGCACTTGCCTCACTCTGGATTTGACATTGTCATTGTGTTCTGCATTGAGAGTTCTGCAGAGGACAGTTTGAAATGCTATTTGAGAGGCCAGGGGGTCTGGACTGAGACAGATCTGTGGAAATCCAAATGGAATCTCATGTTTAACCACCTACAAATCAAATTTGTTTTGATTGCAATTTGCAAAAATTGTATTTCATGTGTTTTTTGTCTGTCCAGATTCTAAAATCAATCTGGACACAATCTGGATGGAGGTCTGAACAAGGCTTAAGTTTCGCCTGTTGATATGTTGTTGGTTGCATATAAGCAATAACACTGCCTGGTAGATAAATGAAATGGGATGCCTTAATGCTTGTCCTAAAGTTAGGAGGGCTTATTTAAGATTTTGGGAAGCTAGGAAGCTTATGTAGCAGACTTTTCCTATCTTAAAATAGGACAGGAACGTTGATTTGGAAGTATCTGTTATGACTACTTTCCTAAATCCGATCCTAACCCTTATTAGTACGGCTGCCATACAGTTAAATAAGGTCTGCAAGTTAGGAAGTTTCTGGAATATGGCCCCAGATTTAATTTCAAGTAAAATGAAGCCTTCGAACTCATGTGCTTTAACTTTTGGAGAGCCAAGAATCAGCTAAGAAGCAGGGTTTCATTCAAAACAAACACTGAAGTGGTGATTGCGTCGATCAGCTCCTTCTCTCGGGTCAAAGGTGTGATGAAGAGAACATCAAATCTGAGAAGTCGATACACCTTTGTCCTTGTGGAGAACAAATCCTCCCCAAGCCGCCTTGGAAAGAGTGAACTTTTCGAGAAAGCGAGCAGAGAAACATTACACTGGGAGATGAGCTGTGTGTCTGACGTCGCATGATTAATTAAGAAACACAGCTGTTCAATTTCCCTGCTGATTTTACCATCTCTGTACAATAGACTGTTATGCTGTTTGGATGTGCTGCATTGTTTCTGCAGTGAATCTTGGGGTTTCCCGGTTGTTCTTGTTCTCAAGTCGCAGCCTGATGCAGTTTGCAGGAAATCTTCCAGGACCTTTACCCGTCCTGCATCCTTTGAGTTATATGATGGAATATGGTGGAGGTTTTATGGTGATAATACACTGAGGACACAAGAATGTGTAAGAACAGATTTTGAGAAAACTAATCCGTGAAATTAGCTGCTGTAGTGTGTGGTCCGAATGAAAACAGCACATGGCTGAAACTTCCTGGGGTGGAGAAGCAGGTTTGTAATCAAAAGGGTGCCAGTTTGAATTCCCAGACAGGCTAGAAAAAGATGGGTAAGAAAAGTATCAGTAACCCTCTCCTCTCCCTCAACAACTACTTCAAAAATACCCCTAAAGGACCATACCAACGTTGTTTGGCAATTTACCACAATTTACCCACCATTTACATTGCAACAAACCATTCTGCAAATCTGTGTAAACATTTCTGGAGGCACAAATAGTCCCTACAATATTGTCACAATATTAATCTCAAGGTATTTGGCCAAGAATACCATGATATTTCATTTTATCTTTATCGCCCAGCTGTATTCACTGGACAAATTAATAATAAGCTTTTGTGTGCCAAAACTGGAGAAAATTAAAAAGTCCTAAAATGTTACTCAGGGCTGGATTGGATATTGGTCTTAGGTGAAATTTATGATATTGATACTGATGTTGTTGCTTACGTGAGCAACTGGGCGTTGTCATGTTTCTTGCGGGATTTCAACTTCTGTCTCCACTGGAGGAAAGACCAGAGGGTGGCATTGGGCTCCTCGGTAACGATACACTGATCCCTCTCAGTCCAAATCTCCAGCCCGATAAGAGGCACACGGATGTTCAGAGCCCTGTAGAACTGAATACACAAACACACGCACACACACACACACACACAAACACACAAACACACACATATATACGCATATTTGTTCTCCGTCTTGCTATAAGATCCCATAACATAGTCTGGTCACACAACGTTTCTCAATCTTTTCTACACAAGCTGTGAAGGGCTGTTGAAGGACCACTTAGATTAAATCACAGCGTGGTTAAACAATCCCAGCGAGGCCCAATAGCAGGTATTTGTTTGCACTGTTCAACAGAATGTCATTTCCAATCACTTCAGTAATTTCCGTGGCACAGCAAAGGCTGACAAACTTGGAGGGGGCGCACTAGATTAGTAATGAATGAAAGAGAATCTCAACATATGGATACAAGGCCTTATGTGACAACCGTGATTCAGGAAGCCAGACTAACTCACTGTACGACAGCATGTATTAGTTTGACACTCTTGAATTTAGCTCTGCTTATTCCCTGTAGAATTGCATGCTGGGGTTGGCAAACACATCTGGCTTACCTTATCCACGTAATTGGCAATTTCCATTATCCTCAGCTTGGTTTTCTGATAGTCCTTATTCTGCCGTTTATACTGGGTGACAGGGAAGATGGGACAGTATTAGTGGCAAGAATACAGCCATTGGTCAGAAAGAGAGATAACACATAGGGTGAATCCTTTCAAAAGTTTCCTGAGACAAATGAACCATGGAAATAAATTAATGACCCAACAAGTACCGCTTTGCCAGTCCTGCCCTACTCCATCATCATAATTACACCAATTATAAAAGAAGTGGTCCATACTCTAAAACCTCCTTAACAGTCACCATGTACTGTTACCATGGCGTTAATGTACCAGACATTTGTCAACCGGAACCCAAAACGAACTTTTATGAAGACACAGCATCGCATCACTGAATGCTCGGTGTCTATTAAAAGGCTCTTCTACCATTAGACCACACCTAAAAACATTCCCTCATTAAACAGACAAATCCGTCTTGCTGGTGTCCACATGCTTTTGCATCAGCATCACTATTATGGCAGTGGCTCACTCGCTCTCAGCACTCAGTGCGAAAAAGCTCCATTAGCCTGAATGAGATAATTGTCCAAGATTTGGGCTCTGCTTCCCCCCTTCTGCATCATTTGATGGCTGTTTGACGTCAATGGACAAATGTGGTGCACCAACAGGGCACCACATTGTGAAGGGGTAGGTGGGTAATTATTGTTAAAGCTTACCAGTGTGCTGTCAGCCACGATGTACAGCTCCATGTACTTGGTGGTGCCCCAGGCATTCCTTTTTACCTGAGATGAAAAAGGGAAGTTGGAGGCATGGTTATTATAGTTAGACCAGAGAGAATGTATATATTCCAACTCCATCAAGATGTGAGTCCACCTCCAGATGTAGAGCACTAAAACTGGGCTGAACAGAGTCAAATGAACAGTGGTCAATGTAACTTTTCCAGAAAATCAGTTTTCTAAGTGATTTTTTACCGTATTTTGGTGAATATAGCTTCAATGCTAGTGGAAATCCTCTGAAACTGACATCCTTTTACAACCATGGATTTCCTGTCAACTTATAATTCTGTCTTCTTTATAAATACTGAGCCGTGTAACAGTGATTGTTATAGTCCAGTTACTGGTAAATATTTGGAATCAAATGTAGTGATCATTTTATAGCATTCAGCCCTGTAGCCCCATTTAGCCCCATTGGAGAAAAGCCTGTCCTACACTCTTATTGTCTGTCTCACAGTAGTCAGTGGCCAAGGTTCAGCTTTTTTGGATAAATCGTGCATTAGATTCCACATAAATATGAATGTTATTCTGACAATTAGGATTATTAACATCATCCTGTGTTTCAATGGACAATTTTTTGTATTCTATGGTCTAAACACTGCATTTAAGGCTTTTCCAAAGTCAGAGGAAACACAGGGTTTTTTTGATACGAAATGGTTAAATTTAAAGGTATTGATTATCAGTTCACAGCATGGCACATGAAGAGGCAAAAACCCCAATTAGTATGAAAACCTAGCAGCCACACAGCTGTTTGTTTACAAAGCTTTACGATTCCTGATATGTTTCCATCATTAAGTTTCCGCCTTGCTAATACTTGATTACAGCCATTAGGGAAAAGCTCTGCAGTAATTAAAAATCATTGATTTATGCGTAGCAAGACTGCAGCCTTGGCTTGGTCCAGACTTGACACCAATATTGTGAAACAACAGGGGATCTGCTGTGCTGCGATGGCGGCCTGTGGAGTTCTTTACCCTGCAGCCGCTGCACACACACAAACACACACACACATTTCATTGTTTATTTGAGAGGCAAATAGTGTCCAGAGCCTGGAGACTCAGTCTGGGGTCTGCTGGCATTTCTGCATAACAATGCAGGATTAATGGGTGGCGGTCGAGGGAATTTGGAGAGCCAAGAGGTATGGCGCAGGAGGGAGGAAGATAAAGAAAGACGGGAAAAGGATGATGTGCAGGTACACAGCTGAGAGGGCTTTACCGTATGAGAAAAGGGAAGGTGAGAAAAAGAGGAAGGCAGTTTGCACCGATTGAGAAGGTAAATGGCAAAATGATGAATGCTGGAAAAATTACGAGAAGGATAAAGCAGAGAGAACAAAAAACATTTCTCCTCTTGGTCCCAGTCGAAACAGAGGAAGCCAGAAGGGCCCACCGAGGAGCTGTTTTATCATCTAGGCCCGCAGCTGAGTAAATTGGACTTGTGTTTCGTCTTTCTTGCTGTCTACAGAGTGACATCAAAATAGACTCATATTTGGGGGGGGTAAAGCGACCCAACAAAACAAGCAAAGGCATAATTCCACCCATTTCCAGGTGGTGCAGGAGACACTTTGAGTTCTGAAAAGGCACCAAGGGAAACCCTGTATTGTGTTTTCATATAACAAAGATGCCTGTTTCGTCTGCAGATCCGAATGTGCTCGTGTGATTGGTGATTTCCTTCTGCTGTGTAATAGTCCAATTCAAAATGCTGTTGCCCAGCGAAAACCATGTGTGTCCAATTTTAGTGATTTTCAGATTTGATATATCTGCTCTACTATGGGCTCAGAAAACATCCTTTCAGAAAACAAAATCTTTTTAGACTTGGATGTTTTATTTGCAGTGTCATCTGGAGCTGTGTCTGGCCTGGAGACGGTATTGAGCTCGGTATGTGCTATGTACCTTCCAATGTTTGTTTTGTTTGAGCAGCTTCGGAGGGAGAAACAACAATCTGCAAATGTCAAAGTAAACTTGTGGAGAAGTTTTGTCTGCTGCCATTTCCCAATCTGTCTCTATCTGGTTTGTTTTAGACTTTCTCTCGTCTAGGTTTCTGAAAGTGGATACTGATGGTGAACTTTCGTGCCAATATTCAACACTTGAAATAAATGAAAACAATTTCCCATATTCAGTTTTTTGTTCATGGAAAAGCTACCGAACCAGCATTTAGACAATCACTACTGCTTTCTATTGAAAGACAGACTGGTGAAACGATTTTCTTTGGATTAGAAGCTCCTTCAGGGTGAGTCAGATGTCACTGTAGGTTTTATAGACTGTTAAGTAAAATCCTCCCATGCCATGCTGGATTTATTTCTCTGGTCAATAAATAGCAACAATAAAAACATACTGACTAGACATGGTTATAGAGGACAAAAAATGCTTTTGGGTATTGTCCCATACCAATATCCACTTTCACGGAAAAAGGTAAATACTAATGTCAACACTCAGTTTTAGCAGCTATCGATGATTTTGCCAAATGTGTTGTGCAAACTAAAATTCAATTTCACCATCAACTTTAGGAGGTGGAAATGTGCACAACAGTGTGTACAACAGCTAAAGCCACAGGAAATTGAAAACATTTCTTTTCAGTTGTTTTGTTTTGTTACCGTTTTGGGATTTAATAAAGACCACCAGGGACTGTAGAAGATGCAGTGTTTGTATGAACTCTCCTTCATTACATACATAATTCAGAAACCACCATTTGCTTTTCACATGCTGTCACTCACCTGCTGACCAGACGGCCTCTTTAACTCCTGTAACTGTTCTGGCTAGCTGCGGCAAACCAGTACGGATGTACAAATGTAACTGGTCCCGAAATAACATGTTTAGCATAAACGAATAAATAATATAAATGAATGCAGGAAAAAAAACAACAGATTATGCTGCTGAATCTGCCTGCTGGATCTACTTTCCAATTCAAATAGAAATATTACAAAAAAAAGAACAATTGCGTTTCCTCAAAAACAAAAAAAAGGTACCGGTACTTATTGTTTTTAATATTGGCATAATCTGCTTTGTTCATGTTTCTTTATGTGTGTTCAGAGTTATTTCTGCCGCACTATGGAAGTGAACAGAGAAATAGAAATACAACAGGTAATGAGGATATTCAACACCATGTGGACTCATGTAACACCCAGGGAACTATACAACAAAACACTCTGCCAAAATTCAATTTTGCTTTAACACAACCAGCAATTCCTCTGAAATCAGATTTTAAATGAAGTGGAAACTACTGATCAAAACTGGTGTACCAGCGCCACTGTTTCAACATTACAACTTCCATTTTTTTTTATTTTTTTTTATCAAAGATTTCCACGAGGAATTGTTTACATATGATGTATTGCAGTGTCATTTGCCCAAATTAGGGCAAATGAATGGCAAATGTAGGCCCACCCTGCTTGAGATGTTTCATCCATGAAAAGCTTCGGTGATCTTTCAAATCTTGGTGACTTTCTAAAAAGCAATTAACTCTAACATCAGGGGAAAATAAAGGCTATTCAATTCAAGTTTCCCACGGCTTTAAAAAGAAGAAGAAGGGTGGGTGTAGACACAGCGTCAGTCTGGTTCTTGATATTGAACTGCAGCAGTCAAACAAGTGACACATGCCAACAGCATCAAAAAGGCTGTTTAACTAGTTGACAAAACTGGAGACAAGCGCCAAATCGGAATTGGAATCATTTTGCTAACATCCAACCAGCATCAAAAACCCTTGAGCAAAATCTGCTCCAAAGATGGCAAATACTACATGAAATCACAGTAGCTTTGAATTTTTAGATCTTAAACTTGTGCTGGTACTGAAGACAAAATTGTGCTATGGTGACAACACTATGTGCTAAACTGACAAAGTGATATGTCAGCCTAATATGTTTTCTGGAGTGGCACAGGTATGTGGACACTCACCCTTGGATGCAATGGCTTTAGGAGATCAGAGATCTGGCTGGGGTGGCTGGTCTGATGTCCGTGGCCGCAGTGTCCACCTTTAATCTGCAGCTCTTCGGTGCTCAACAGTGAATGGTGGAGAGGATCCAAGCCTCTGATTGGCTCCAGGTAGTATGTGTCACTAGAGTTCAAGGATATCAGGCCCCTGAATGAGGAGGGGGAGGAAGATGGAAGAGGAGAGATGCTGTGAGGTCAGAGAAGGTCAGTAAAGATGGATTTACAGAGTTTTCTGGGAAACTTCTAGAATAAGAAAGATTAAGAAAATAATATGATGATTTTGGCAATATTTCAGTAATACAGGGTGTCTGAAAGTGTGACATGCAAGTATAAACATTATTATAACATATGTTTTCTTGTTATATTTGTATTTCCAGTACACACAGCTATTGCGATGACTAACTTCTTAATTAATGTCTTTGTGATCTGGTGTCAATGTATGGGTGTACTGTGTCATCACAAGCACATAGCAGATTGAACCTATTAAATTAGTCACCTGAGAACCAGGGGCTGATTACCTTGCCAAATACGTTGGCAGAGATTAATTGTGTTATGTTGCAAATATGCATATTTATACTATGATGAGTTGTAGCTGGTGGGTGAAAACCGTATATTGAGGAAATGTCAACTTTTCAGGAACTGAGAAAAACAGCCGTTAGCCTTTTTTAGCTTGACCAGCATGCACTTTGTTTTTAACATGTGGGTGTGAAATGGCTTAATACACACAACAGTGGTAGACTTTTCTTAACCTGCAGAGGAGCAATGTAATCCCTTAATTAAAGTAAAAACATGAAAATCCCCAAAATTGGACTTAGGTGCACAATACAAATATTCCACCACAGGAGTAAGTTATTATAAAATCCATCGCCTCCCAGCCAAGAAGAAGTCAAAACAACCTCTTAATATGATTTGCTGTGTTGAAAATGAGAATGAGATGAAAATGAAAATGAGATACAAAACAAAACATCTACAATGTCTCATCATCTGTATATCGATGAATATCCACTCCAAATATTACAACATGAACTATTCCCTCAATATCGATACCCAGAAGTTGTTTTAAATCTGATCTGCAGGAGGAGACAAAGTTTAAGGCATATAGGACCTCAGAGTATTGCCCTCCAAGTATCCTCACAGCAAACCCACGGTGCTGAACGGTGCAGCCAGAAGTCTTCGTGTCCTAGAAGACACGGGGCTGTAAAAAGGCAATTTAGAAACAGAGAGAGCCACTCGGCAATAGCAACTGTCTGGGGGGCTATCCAAGCTGTCAGTGTGTGAGAGTGTTCGTGAGATTGAGGAAGCTAGAGGACCTCTTGATTCATATAGTTCCTCTCAAGCATACACTCACACATCGTCGTACTAACATTATGGGGGCCTGCCACTGACTATATTTAACCCTAACCCTACACATCAGTCCTACAACTCCTAACCTCTGACCTCTAATCCCTCCATCAGTGCTGCCTTTAGACATCCAGTGTCGACTACCAGGTAAATGTCCTCTGACCTTAACTCCAACCCAAACTTAACCCTACTGGACACGTTATTTGATTGACAGGTGATCTCTGGGAAGTGCCGAGCAGAAACACCACAGCGATGAGCGCTTAGCACCAAGGATGGAGACAAAATTAATGAACAAGTGAAACAGAGTGGCACCTAAAAGTCTAAATCCTCTTAATAATTTTTATATCAGCAGAACACAGTTTAGTACAGGATTTTTCCAATATTTTCACTTCAAGGACCCTCAGCTGGACTCTAATGGGAACACTTTGATTGTTGATTTAGTGATGAATTGTAGAACTGTCTACACTCTATGCAGGGAGACACTAATGTTGAGAGTGAAGCTTAATGCTACAATCGTCATTCTTACATATTCTGAGACTGCGTTCATTTCTAGTGAATAGAATTTCAGTAGAATTATTATAACTATTCCTCCTTTTGCAACCTCCTGGATCCTACTAAAGGACTACTGGACCTCCTCCCAAGGGTCTCAAATCCCACTTTGAGAGGGACTGGTTCAAAAAAACATCATAAAAGAAAAAGGAAGCGGACAATTTCTAAAAGAAATCGTTACATGGATTATACTTCTGCTGAATATCCATCTCTGTCATGACCTTGAAAGAGTAATGATTCATGCAAGCTCTGCCGGCTGTGGCTTAAGATGCATTTGAAGTGTCTGTGAAAAGTATTTCACCTTGTCTGTGAACCTTTTGTCAAAGTCCCTATTTATTTCGCAGCCACTAAGATATGTACAAAGGGAATCAAATTGGTTTTGTGAAGGGGATGTGTGCACTATTCTGTTCATGCACACCGACTGACCATATGGGCACAGTTTACCTTGGAGCCGTGGTTTTTAGCAAATAGGTTTTCTCTGAAGTAATTATGTGGGCGAGGCTGATTCACAATTCTCACTAAGACCATGTAATTCATACTGAGTCAATATAGAACACCTCGCTAAGGCATGAAAGTTGCCGGCAGGGAAAACGATCTGGGGAAGTGTAGGGGGGAAATGAAAATAAAAATACACAGAACTGCTGGAGAAATGCAGATAAGGACAAGGCTGAAAACTGAACAAAAGTCGGCGTCCAAACTTGGTATTCTGGTAGCAACAACCTCAAGCGACTGGTAATTTTTGCAATCATGAGATTTGTCTTTTTGCAAAATCATCAGCTCCCCGCAAATATTGCATAATCATGCAATTTGGCCCTATCATGGAAAAACCCTTAAATCCTTTAGGAAAATGATTTTTAGAGGTTTAGGTTTTATAGACCATTGGAGATGTAGCACAATAAATAGTCTCATCAAAGCCCTTCACAAGCAAACCGTGATATCTTTGTTTTTCGAGTCACATTCTCACCAGTCCCCATGGTTATGCCACAAATCAACACAGAAAACGCTCTAAATTGCCTTTGCAATTTTTCAAAAGAGCCTCATCAAAATCAAGCATACAGCTGTTGCACTAATCACAATCTTGATAATTAGAGAGCTGTGCGAAATCCTGCAGGACGGACTATGGAAGTAGCCTTGTTTCATGAAAGGAGCTTTGTGGCAGAAGCTGTTGACACAAAGAGTTTCTGAAAATGCTGTGTACAACAAATGACTGCTGCCGAACATAAAAAGTCCAAATTGTCAGGGCATAAAAACCAAGCCTTGAAGGACCTCTTCCACTGCAGTTTCAAGAAGTATGTCACTCTTCATCAACAACACCTCCAATCTCTGTGCTTAGCTCTTAGTTTATATTATTTTCCTGACACCTCTCTTGGACATGATCATTTTTGGGGTCAAAAATATTGCTCAGGTGCTATGTCCCCTTTCTACCTCTTAGGCTTTTAGCTGATGCTCTTATCAGTGAGGTCAAAAGTAAAATAACCTTCAATTCCAAGATCACCAAAAATGACAAAGAACCAGAATTAAGGAGTGCAAATGTCAGCAGGTTCCCTTATAATACTCCTGTGACAATCCAAGCAAGTGCTGAGAATAGAAACAGAGTACGAGCAAAGGAGAGCGATAACAGAGATTTATGTCTTTTTAGAGCTCATAATAATGTGAAGAGAGTGTCATGACTGTCTCACTCCTAGTTGCTTGTAACGTTAAAGGGACAGTTCACTCATCTTGAAAAATGTGATAGTATTTCACTTCCCCTCCAGCTTTTCTGTAGGACAGTAGTGGCGCTATCTTCCTCTCATTGTTACTGAGTGCTGGATACTGGCTGGATGCTCCAAATGCTAACTGTTAGCCTCCTGCCATTGAGCTGGACTTCCCCCCAGCTAACAGTCTTAAACATAACCAGCTAAAACCATCTAAAAAATAACCAACCACACCTATGACATATATAACAGCTGGGGAAATAAAAAAAAATTGTTCTAAAAATGTTTGAACTATTCCTTTAATGATCAAGGATCTTAAGTTTATTCTTCTGTTTACCTTGGATCAGAGCATCAGCCAAATTTAAAGTCAAAATGGCTACGTGTGTTGATCATCACCAGTTCCCTCATGGGAGAAACCCTCATTAACTGCAATAAATGAACGATAAACTACTCTGACCTGATGCTGAGTGATAAAATATGCAATGTAGCAAAGGAGGGAAAACACACCTAAATGCAGCAAAATCATCATGTATGTATTACCTGGGACTATCAAACTAAATTAAATCAACAAAGGACCTTTTCCCTGAGAAAAACCCAAACTGCTTTTTTGTGAATATATAATTGATTTCAGTTTATACTGGTTATTATTTATGATAAAAACCAACTAGAGGTCATAGCTTACCCACCTTTTAATTTACAGCGACATCCATGAATAAAACCTAAGGGTAAAATAGAACTTGGCTTGGTTTTTGTATTTGAGAATAGGCTTCTGTGGGTAAGTTGGCCAACTCCTTCCATGACTGGACATTTAAAAAGCATTTACATTCTGCTGGGTTACAAATCTCAATTCCCCCTCACGTCCGTTCTGTTCCCATCAAACCTGCTGTCACTGAGCAGCATCTGGCTACCTTCCCAGATAAGGACAGAAACCGAAATGAGTTTCGATGAACATGTCGGCGCTAAAAGGAGACTATCAGATACAAATTAATGAAGATAAACCAATTGTTACAACAAAAAAACTTGCTGAAACTCTTATCTGTTATGTTGGATTTGCTGAGATGGCTTTTAAATTAATTCCTACTAAAAACCAATCCAGCTACAACTTGACATCTCTCAGGCTGGAATATATTTTTGGGGTGCACTCCCCCCCTCCCCCCAAGAAAAGCATAGCATCCTTGCCAGGAGAGAGCTACATTCTGAGTCCTCAATATGCAAGGCGTTCCACATTAAATTCTGGCCGAGGCAGTGAAAATTTAAAGACTTTTCAAACTGCTGCCTCTATCCCCAAAGAGGATCAAATTAGTGGGTTTCATGAGAATCCAGACTTGCTTGGGGGTCCTTAATAAAAAAAAAATCCAATAACAAAGTCTAGTTAAAAGACAAGTTCTGACAATTCAGGTTGAACTTTCTCCATTTTGACAATATCCCTGCCTGCGGCACCATTCCACTGTAATACCAAACTCTAAATCCAAATGCACTGTGACCAAGTTCAAGGCTCAGTGGCAAACTTTAAAGCTGCAGTATACAACTTTTTAAAAATTACAAAAATATATATAAATAAGAAAGATAGATCCTGCATTCAGTCTGTGTCTCGCTGTGACCCTGAGTGTTCATGTCTTAATCCCCATTTTCCTGCATACAACAACACACCTGTGGGCCCACACAGCACATCCAAGGGAAGGTCAGTGGGTGCAGAGCAGGGGAGAACAACAGCTACAGCTCAAACAAGGTGGGGTTTTTGAAGGCCTGAAGCTGCTGTTACACAATACTCGACCATTAAAAAAAAATACAAAAAAAAAAAAAGTCAAGTATTTGGTGTTTGCCGCAGAATTTCTTCTCCGCTGTGGAGGAAAAGTGGTTCAAGCAGCATTTTATTTTATTTATTAAATATTTTATTTCAACCTCTTCACAAAACTCGCTTTATTTTCCTTTTATTTTTACTTTTTTGTGTTTTTTTTTGTGCAATTTTATGGTAATTTTCTTGTAATACAATTTTAAATATATGCTTATTATTATTATTATTATTATTATTATTATTATTATTATTATTATTATTATTATGTGTTTAATAAATTTACAGTTTATTGAAATTGTGATAGGAATGCATGACTAATTATTTTGTATTTTCAATTTTCCACTGTGAATTTATTTGCCAGTGTTCAAGTGTGACATCTAAACAATTTAATGCTCAGCACAAACCATATGAAAAACAAATTCTGAAAAGACCTGCTATAAACATAGGTTGGTATTGTTCTGAGGTACACCTATGGCTAAACCATTACACACTTTGGCATGATACTGGGTTGCAACGAAAATCCACCATTGTTTCCTATGCTTGAAGACTTGAATATTAAACTAACAGTAACATTATTGAAGTTGTGTCATTATGGGCGCGATGCAGTCTGTGATTAATAAACAGAAATACTTCTACTTGGTTCAGTGGTCTCAATCGAGCTAACCAACCACCAGGCCAACACTAATGCTGGCATGGCTTTTTGTCTAATGCTAATGAGGTTACAGTTTGAGTCTTCCATGTTACAGCTGGTTGACTCACCATCTCCTCCACATGCCTGCACAAGTTTGATGCAGATGCAATTTTACGATTGGCCAGGTTTGGTTGCAAATGCTTATGGAGAGCGTATGGAATTTGCATTCTCAAGTGTGATTTGATATGTAATGGGAGTGTTTAAAGATATCCAGATTTGCATAATCTGACATGTATCATATATATGCCCTTACACCTGCACATACATGTAGATGTAGGCTATGTTCTTTTAAATGCTCCACTTGCTTTCTCATACTATTAACTAATCTAACTGGCTTTCTTTGCTTATAAACACTAATACCAGAAACAAGACAGCCAGAACAAAAGAAACTTTCTGGCTTGCTCATTCCCACCCACCCATAAAACACTCCAAGGACACTCAAGAGTGCTTGTACCCAGCACTCAACAAGCCAATTCCCCCAGCTTTCCAGACGTTTCCACCCTGATGCTGACGTTGCTCTCCCTTTCCCTGTGCACACTTGCTATCCACTGTTTCAGATGAGCCTTTATGAGGAAAATAAGGTATCCGCTGCTGCTGATACGAAGTGTTTTGGTGATGATGCATGTGTGTGAAAAACTGTTGGTGAGCTTCTATCGAGTCAAAAACTACAAATTTTACCCAAAGTGTTATTCTATTTCTATATTTTATTTTCTACTTTTCGTCCCTCCTTCCTTTCCCGCTCTTTCCTTTCTCTCTCCCCTTGCTATTAACATCATTTATCCTAACTTTTTGTTTGTACTACCCTTTATTTTTGATTCTTTCCTTTCGTCCTGATGTTTCTTCCTCCTATTCTGCCATTAACACCTAATCTACCTAACTTAATGCCGAAATGTAATGTTCTCAATGCTCTGCTCATTGTAGTAAAATCCTGTTAATCTCCTAAATGTAAACTCTATTTGTGTTATTGTCTACAATGTTGTTTGTCTGTCCATATATGTACTTATTCAATATAAAACTACCAACTTGTTCTATCTGGCCAATGCAGCCTGAACAATCCGGATACATAAGAAGACTGTATCTAAAAGAAGGTATTGGTCGGGTTGAGGTATTATTGTTTATGCCCACACGCACAATTTGTCAAGTGGTGCAAGGTTGTGTCTGAGTGCAACAGAGCAGCCTGCCTCTCTCATCTGAAAGCATTAGTACTTTCATCTATCATTATGAGGTAACAACCTATGATGTGTGCTTTGATTCTCTATCTGGGACACTCTCACACAGCCACACACACACACAGCCACACACATACACACACACAAACGTGCGTGCCCAGTGTGTCTCAAGTTTGTCCACACAGGGCTGGGGCTGAGACAGGCCTTGTCTCTGTAATATCTTGTAAGTAGCTCATGAATAGACATGATGCACATGTCAGCAAAGGAGCTGGAGCAAAGAGTCGGGTCGCTCAGGCGTTGGTAACATGCAAGCATTTTACTGTGGGGGGTTTGTACCGAGAAACAGCAGACTGAGAAGAAACAGAATAAAGACAAGCGCCCACCCGGCTCAGAAATGAATCTCAGTGGGGTAAAACTCTGATGCTGATGATCCCAAGACTTGCTTTTCAAAGACTTTTCCTCCATCCATGCGAAAGAAAATGACCCCTACTCTTACAAAATGACAGGCAGCAGAAAAGTTAAACAAATTGTTGCACTTTCTAAAGAATAGTACAGCAACTGAAGTTCTCAGATAGTAAAAGGCAGCACCTGCTTGCAGGGCATCCTCTTTTATTCAAGAGATTCCCCACCTTGAACTTCAGAGGATGATTTCCTCCACTCCAAATGGATACAACGTACTCCGGACCTTCATAAGTGCTCCTTAAATCAACTGATTTTGTACTTCTGTCAAGGTTGACAACATAAAATGGGCACTGCACTGTCCAGGTCATCATTTTTCACAGTCAAGATGTTGTTCTGCACTGGTCACAGAAGTGTAATCCTGCCTCTGCCCACATGGCTTGTCTTTGATGGAGTAACATGTAACTTCAGCGTTGTACTGACCTCTGCTGGTCTAGTGGGTAAAGGTTAGATTGGAAACTACTGAAAGTTCAGACAGAATGTCCAGATGGGGCAGCCTTTCCCAACCTCAGCGTACCATCACGTTTTTACCTCTTAATCCCCCCAACATTTCTGTGCAAGTAAATGTCCATTTCTCAACCTTTTATAACCAAGTGATACAATCCGAATAGAACAACTCTAATTCGCTTTCTAGGCCATGGATTTAGAGAGTCATAGATTTATCTTATTGTAGATTTAGATGATGTGATTTCTGGGTCGAAGATTACTGATGGTCCTGAAATATATTTAACTTTTGGTCGCTGTAGTTTCTACAACAGCGTCCATCCCCTGGCTCTCAGACAACTCCATACAATTCTGGCGCCAGATGTACAAACTTTGCGTGCGCACAGAAATACGCACGAGCTACTTTCTATACATAAATCGTTATTTATAAAAATAAAGAAAGAAAGAAAGAAAGAAAGAAAGAACGTGCGGTGAGAATGTGCGCATCTTCCCGCATACTTCACACCGTGCATACACAGAGTTTTGGCTGCAGGCTGGTGGAGTAGTAGCAGAAAATACCATGAAAGTGGAAATTTATGCGACGTTATTATAGCAACGTTATTATTACGACATAGTAATTGCCCTTAACATCCAATTTAATTGTACGTGTATGATTTTGCACTTTAAAACACATAGCCTAATAAAGATGTGATTGATGGGTGAATTTATTAAGAGGCACATTTGTGATGTCATTGTGATGAGCGCTAGAGCAGGCTGAGCTGTGCGTCATGGCTGTGCGTAATGACATGCAGCAGTGGCGGCTTTGGCGCTTTTAGAGGACACTGCTGTCCTTTTAGTTTCCACGTCTGAAAATATGAATGAGCGGCAACAGGTATTTGGTATCGAAACCCTCCATACCAAATACCAAAAAAACTTCCATGTTTCTGGCTTTGTGCGTACACACAGTTTTAGTCTTGAATCTACACAGAGTTTTATGCATCTGTCCTCTGGGCTCTTCTAGATGCAGTCCACGTTTTATGAGCATTATCGGGTTTTTAGAGTTTAAGAAATAAACCATAACCCTTTTATATACATAAATTTTTCTGTATGTAAAAGGGCTTTTATGTTTTTATGTTCTCTATGACTACTTGATATCATACACTAGTGGTTGAACCTCTAGCCAGCTCATGAAAGCCTTTATGTTTCCTATTCTAACTTACTGTGAGGATGGGGGGCTTTTGCTCTGGAAAAAGTGCACACATTTTGTAAATCCTACACTACACATGTGAAGTCACTGGCAAGGTCTTTTAAGGCCTAGACCTGGTCCAATTTAAACCCTGTCCTAGAAAGCTCTTGATGAAAAAAAAAAGAACTTGACACACAAAAATTGATGTGTTTTATGTTTCTGAATGGTTTGGAATCAACAGAGGAAGTGGGTGGTTAGAATATGCAACAATAGCCACCGTGGCCGAACAAAGACAAGAGCACCATGGCAGTGACTCCGACTGAAAACCCAAAGAAAAAGACATCAACGTGCTGCCCACAGTGGCTGAGGGACAGATGATCTCGAAGGAGTGCTCTAAGGAGTGAAGTGCAGAGCAGAAACACCACAGCAATGGCCATCAACTGGCACCATAGATGAAGACTACATAAAAATACAAGCAGATTACAGCAGGACGTCCAGCACATTGGCTGTTGCAGGGATGAGGCGCTTGTCAAGTCAGATTAAATTAACAATAATAGTTTGTTATTTTAAAATGAAAAAAAAAAGTAGATTAGACAGCTTAGAGGCAATAAGCAGCCTGGCTGTACACAGCTAACATTGACCAATTTCATCTGTGTATCCCTGAGGAATGAAACATTGCTCCATAGTGTCATAGTCTTTGATAGTGGGTGGGGAATGAATTGGAAGATTGCACAAGATGCTGCCTGCTGCTCACTTCAAAGACAATAGTGTTATGTAACCACTGTCCCTTCATATAACATGGGCATTGATGTAATGGAACAAGCAATAAGTATCCAGAAATTCCTGTAAGCTTTAGCTGACAGATTGATGTCCTGATTACATTCATGAGGCTATAATCATCCCACAACTATTAGTATCATTAGTATTTTACAAGCAGAGGAAAATAAATTACAACCAAAATAAAGTCAAGTTAATGAATGGAGACCAGAGGATCCATGGTCAGCCATTAAGTGCCGCATTAAAAAAAAAATCACATTTGGGCCTAAATATGCCAACATAATGTATGTCATTTAATGGAGGTTTTTATACAAAGGACCTCATGGTTAGATTGGTATATACATTTCTATATACTAAATGTATTATGTCTTTAAACAGCTCATTTAGGGGATTGACAGCCACAGTGTCAGTGCTATGTGTCCTTATTCCATCTGTCAACGGAGTTTGAAGGGGGTTATTTTTCACCTCACTCAATCTTTTAGTCTGATGGTTCATAGAATATCTCAAAACATTATCAATGGATTTGCATAAAACTTTGTGGAAAGGTTAGTCATGGGCCAAGAAGGAGCTGATTAACTTTTTATGCTGCTTGATCAAAACGGGGCATGGCAGTGGGTGTTGTTGATCATAAAAAGGCACATAACTTCCAAATGGATTCTTGTAACATGGCAAAACTTTGTGGGGAGCTCGCCCATGGGGCAAGAAACAGCTGATAACACTTTCATGCTGATTGGCCAAAAGGGAGTGTAGTGGCGGGTATGACCTATCACAAAAAGTCATCCGCACCCATAACTGTTTAATGTCCAAATTTATTACAGATGTAAGTAAGAATTAAGGAAGTAAAAGCAAGAACTGACAAAAGTTGAATTTGGTCAACTTTGTGATGTTGAGAATTGCACAGCAACACCAGCTAGTTTTCCCGCTGATAACTTTGGTGTTTTCTATAGTATCTGCATTTATGACATTTATGACAGGCCAATAAAGGGACCTTTGTTCTGTGTCTGTGTTCATAACCTTGATTATTAATTGTTCTTCACCTGTGCTGTCTCCAACACACTCTCATAAACAACCTTTTTCGAGATAGCGGCAAGGTTGAACAGTGGACCGAAAGTAAAACTACAGTATGTGCTGTTTTGCTGACTTTGGCGTTGGGTTATGGGTTTTGCTCTTGTTACCCAGTGGTGATTGGCTGAGAGGCACTAATGCTGGAGAACGCAAGGAGAACGCAAATTATTGTAGTCACTTAGACTGACAGACCTCAAATCTACAATTTTCTGACTAATTTATTGGAAAATAATTTGACTCCAGAGTGCATAACGGTGTTGACAAATATTGACGAGCATAATCTACATTTTTAGTAAAAAGGGCCGTGCTCAAGTGTAAACATAACCAACCTCGTACTGAGGCCATGTCCACACTCATCAAAGTAAATCTGAAAACGCCATTTTGTCCTTCCATCCACACTACATCGCAATAGCATTTTCAATTTCTTCACACCGATTTCACACCTTTTTCCAAAAGCCTGCCATCCAAACTGAAACTCCTGAAAACATATGAGGTCCCCTATTGCACATGTGCACATGCAGAAGTATTCGCGTCACGTTACGATTTTACGCCACTGGTTTTCCGAGAGCTCTGTTTTTCTCATCCACATGAAAACCCCATCCCGGCATTTTCAGATTTACACATTTTGGAGACCATTTCTGAAAAGCTCTGAGTTTGAGGGCTGGTTTAGTGCGGATGGGAAGCCACAATGAAGAAAAAAGATGCATTTTCAGATTTACCCGGCTTAGTGTGGAAATGGCCCAGGCTGCTGGTAACAGAGTCAGTGAAGCAAGGCACTGAGTGGATGACATTTCCCCTTAAAATCAAGGAGCAGAGCTACAGTTTTGGCAAGACTTAAGACACATGCAAGTCGATCAGTATGAATCCCTCCTAACTGGGACAACATTGTGGCCATATTTCCATTCCATAGATCTTCTCTGTACTCATAAACATGCAAAAGAACCTAGTGAATTTTATTTCCGAACATCAGTAAAATTAATACTGCTGTTACTAGTGGCACTGTAATTACTCTTACTATTGCTACTGCTTCTACTAATTGTAAAACCCTTTCCACAGTAGTCACCAAGTTCTTCACAAGAAAAATACGAGAAAGTTGTCAAAGAAACCCAACAAAAAAATGCCAGACACAAGGACATAAAGTCACATTACACATTAACCAAGTCGACCAATCACCAGTTGTTGCCTGGTGATCAAAGCAAAGGTGTGTGTTTCTCGGTTATAGCCCCTATAAAAGCCTTCAACATACCGAGGTCAGTGGATTTGACAGCTGCAAACAAGGACGTTGTTTTCAAAAGCCATGATGCCAAACCTCAAGGGACTGGCGCTTTTGGTTCTACTTTCACTGGTTGGAGCAACAACGGTGGAAAAGTGAGTTTGGGGGCAGAAAGTGTGAGAAAGGATACAGACGTACTGCGTGAAGCTACAACTATTGACTAACTCCGACTTAGTGATCTGATTACAATTAATTTCAGATGAACTTGCATCCACAATCCATGGATTATGTAGTTACAAACATGTCGAGGCTACTGTACCATATTTAAAATGATTCCTGTGGATCTCATAATTTAAAGGTGTGCTGTGCAAAATTGTCGAGGGTCGATGTTGTGACTGTTCAAACATTAGAGCGCATCGCTAAACAAAATACAGTCACCGTGGTTTGAAATCAGATGACCGCAATCCTGTTATTTGAAAATTGTTCATCCTCAACCTTGGCACTGCTAAATTTTGAACATTCAGAGTGAAATCAGCTTCAGTAAACTCAGCTCAACAACTTATTATCTTTACATATCTTCCTGATAACTTTTCACAACACAAGGTGCTCCTGGGGCACAAAATAGGTTTAAATTTAGCATAAACACTGCATAAATACAAGAAAGTTGTCAAAGAAACCCTACAAAAAAACATATTTTAAAAATATTACAATTCAATTTCTAATGGTTAAAATGACATATTTAATTGTGAGATCAGGGGTGCTGGGTTCTTGTGCTTAAATGCTTGTGAGGGAGCCTTTCATAAGCATTTAACCCTTTCTTATGGGGCCATTTTAGTGAGGGGGCAGGGGATCTTCAAGGGGAAATAAAGGTCAACAGCAGATGTCACATAGAAATGTAAACTCAATCTGAAAGCCGGGAACCTGAAGATTAATTTGAGATGCAGCTCAGCTCTGTGTCAAGTTATTCCAGCCATGAATATATAACAAAACATTGGGTTGGATTAGGCGCCTATTTATTTTTTTATTAATTTAGAGTGTATAAGGGGTAGAACATTATCACAGGAACATATGAAGCCATTCACATGCTCGATTATGTGTCATAAGTTGTTGCAGCAATTTTTGAGTTGATACCATTTGTTACACAGATTTGCTGCAAAATTTTTGATCACTCAAGAATAAATAAAAAAGGTCAAAAATCCCTCCAAAACACCACGTTTGGAAACCAAGACCTTGATTAACACCACAGAAAAAATTCGTGCTGTGATTTGGTGGCAAAAACTTTTGACATTTGGAGATTTCTGTAAGAGCCTGCCAAAACTGAATATGTGTGTTTGGTCTGTGTGTGTAACAGAGTGCAGCATGACTACTACAAGTACCACAACATGCAAGAGGTGAGAGAAACACTGAAGCCACACACACACACACACACACACACACACATATACATATATATATATATATATATATATATACTTGTG
>OMLB01026517.1:2942-15977 GCA_900302555.1 Myripristis jacobus | reverse complement strand
ACCTCAGTTGTCTATGTTGGTTTCTTGTTCTCCCCTCCTTTTTTGGCTTCCTCTCCCACGGTCTGCATGTGAAATACAGACAAAAGCAACGAAAATCATCCCCGACCAGTAAATACGCTTTGGTCTGCCATTAACACATGACTGAAGGCGTGGGAACACAGATTAGGAAAGGAAACAAGGTTGGACAATAGAGACGCAGCTCCTCGTTTCTTTTCTCTTTATCAGAAGACAGAAAGCCAAAAGACTTCCAGCACAGTGTGCGCCTTACCAAGTCCTGTAACATTCCCTCCTCTCAGAGTGTAAGTGGAGCCAGTCCCTAATGTTGGGGGATGTAGAGAGAGAAACGACAGTCCTGTATTTAACTAATATCTGGTTGCAAATGTTCAATAAATAGTTTCCAAATGATGATGTTTTTTTTTAAATGTGTCCGAGTCCACTGTGTGGGAGACCGGGATGGGGATCGACTTGGGTTGCCTGACAGTAAGGGAGGAGTTTTTTTTGTTTTTTGTTTTTTAGGTTTTGAGCAGCTGAAGATATATGATGTATGATTTTTTTATCCTTCTGTTTAAATCAGTGAAGACTGCATATGACAGCAAGTGAAGGTTTTTAATGCACACAAAAATAAAAATTTATCCACAGAAATGTATTTTAAGCTTCTGCACTGACAAAGTGAATATTCACCACTTAATAAAACTGCAATTTTACAGTGTGTGCTTGTAAAGTAAAGTTTTTAAATCAGATTTTGTATCAAGTAATGTGATCCAGTAAACCAAATGTAATGAATGATATTATTTAGTATTTAGTATCATTGACATTTTAAGGTGAGTGATATTAAGTTAGTTGCTTGTCAACAGCATCTGTAGTGTAGTGCCAACAACCTCGGGGCAATCATGCAGGAAGTTATTGCACAAATTGGGCTGAAGTATTTTCAATTAGTTGACATAAGGTGGTGTTGCATATGGCAAAATCATATTTGTAATTTGAGTGATGAGGATGTCATTCCACCTTGAGTCAACAAATCTAAACTATCCCATTAAAATGTATTTAATGATTTCAAGACTGAGATTACATTACCAAGTTTCTTCATAGATGGATTAATGTTTTAGTTCTTGTCTCACTGTGTGCCCTTGGTCTTGCCATAACTATGAGCGGGCCAAACATAAAATTTAAACATCCAGGCGTATCCTGTCTGTCACACGCTTCCTAACTGGGTCAGGTCATGTCCTTGGTGGTGTTTTTGCTAGCTCAAACATTGTGGTTCATTTATACTGGGCATGATCAAAACATTTCCAGGGTTTCCTGGAAACAGCATTGTAGATCACAATGTAATTGCCAAGGGAGAATAAGGCTCCAAAAACAGCTTTATTAAAGGGATGGTGTATCTCGCTGTTTCCCATAGCTTTGGTAGCAGCTGATAACTTGATTTGTAATCTCAGTTTTACAGCCCCTGTGCAGAGATAATTTGGCCATTTAAAATGCTGGTATATCCAGTAGGAATTCCCTGGGGAGTGCGAATTGAAGATTAACCTAGCTTATATAATGGGGTTTTCAGAACAGTAGGCTAAGGTAAATTCAATGTACTGAGAGTTTGATCTCGCCTTTACAGTGTCTCCTCTATTTCTGATGTCTCCTGTCAGTACACAGAGAACTTAAAAAAGCACGACACCATTAGTTGTGTTGACACTTGCCTTTTGTTACACAATTCAAATCACAATACAAAGAAGACTGTTCTTTCTTCTACCCTCTCATGAAAAAAAAAAAAAGCTGAATAGCTTTACTTCACTGGCAATCACTTGCCGGGAGTATGTGTGAAATAGTGTTCCACCGGTGTGTTTTCATTTCTAACTAAAAGGCTTTCATTTTGCTTTTCATTCTGTGGTTCCTCAGTGGTGGAACGACCTACCAAACTCCATTCGATCCACAGAGTCCATCTCAATGTTTAAGTAAAGGCTAAAAACCCAGCTTTTAAAGGCAGTGTTTCTCAAATGGGACTACATGTAACCCTAGGGGTGCACTGGAGTACTGCAGAGGTGAGATTTAAAAAAAAAAAAAAAAAAAAAGTTAATTAAAAAAACCCACTCATGCATAGTTCCTAAAATAATTACCCTATGCTATAAGAGGTTCAATAAAAATGTAAATGTAAGTTTGATAAACCACATTTTATATTCAGTTTTCCTTCCCTGTTTCCTGAACGTGTCAAATGTGTGTGTTTCTAGTTTAAATCGAGTAATGTGAAACGTAGCAGCGATACAGCTGGAAACAAGGAGAAAGAAGTGAAAAAGAAGAACCAACAAAATATCCTCGGTGTCAGGTGGTTGTTTCAGACACTGATGGAGCTGGGTTGGTCCTCTATATCGTCTTTTTTTCTGCCTTTTTTTTCTTTAAGGAACACCTCACCTAATCTAATCGATTGTGCAATAAAAAAAATCTGCCTCTGTTTTCTTTCTTCCTCTATTCACTTTATGCACTCTATAATCCCCTCCTTGCACTGCCTCGTAACTCCTTCGGACCAGAACTAGAGCTTTATGGCCTCTGATGTTGTTCTCTCCTGAATAGATCTTTGATTGTGGTGTATAAAAATCTCTGTAGGTCACTGTAATTGTCACAAGAAAATTACTGATTTACTCACACCAGCCACTTGAGTTGTTTTTCTTTCTTTATTTAAAACTACAGCATCAGTCAGCGACATGAAAACCTGCCAGTGCTTTTATAATATGCAAACTCACAAACCAGTGTGGACACAAATGCAGTGGATTTCAACAATGGAGCAGTAGTGTCTGTTTGGTTTGTGTCAACCTATGCCATACAGCCTCATAAGAAGCTGCACGGCCCGGTCTGGAATGTCTCGCGGACCAGTACCGGGCCGCAGACCGGTGGTTGGGGACCACGGCCTTAGGTCACACAGCCTAAATTCATTCAAGTACAGGAAGAGCCAGTAGAAAAAAAAACCCTAGAATGCACAGCCCAGATCTAAATGACCTGATAATATTGTTTTTGTTGCATAGCACACTAATACAGTAAACACACACAAGTACATGACAGCAGTGGTTGTCAAACTGGGGCTCAGGACCCGGCAGGGCATTGTGAGATTATGTTTGGAGGTCACAAGATGAATAAGTGAAAGAAAAAAAAAACATTTTTCGTGACAGGTGGTCATTCTTTAGGTGGACTGTTAAATGGCTGTGCACATGCAGCCTGAGACAGGGGCTCACGAGCAGCACTGGTTTGTTTTAGGGGTCACAAGCCATAAAGAGTGAGAGCCACTGCATTACATGTTGCACACACACCTGCAAGCATTTATATTCTACAACAGATCCGTTCAACACAAGACACTACGAAAAGAGGGTTTTTAGGTGCCTACTACAAAAGGTGATTTGCTAAAGTGCATTTACAATTCATGAAACAAAACAAGATTAAGAAATTAACATTAGAAAACAATTCTGGAATATTTTGACTCAGGTTATAGAAGTGTGTTAAGGTGTTTGGGTTGTGCACTCCAGGGTGAAAGAATATACCCATTTTTTTTATAATACACAAAATTAACAAAATTATTATTATTTTAAACCATCTACAAAAATATTAATTAATCCCTTTTCCCAGAATAGACAGTTAAAAGACCTTTTTTTTTTGTTTGTTTTTTTGTTTTTACAATGATGATGGCATCATTGAATAGGAATGTTAGGCGGAGTTCAGAGATGCTACTACCTCCCATTTTGTAATTCAGCCAAACAGCATTCAGGTCATGAGAGACTTTTCAAGGCTGACCTTTTCAAAGTCCTGTGTGTGGGTGCTAATGCATCATTGTACACCCTAGGAGTGTTTCAGAAAGTCTCCCACACCCATCCCCCTTACGACGCAAGGCAGATGTGTGCAACTGTGCAGTTTTGGACAGACCGGTGATCACAAGAGGCGAGGTTGACTCAGATCAGAACGTGAGCAAATCTCTAATGTGCGTCAGAGTTGCAATTGTGACTGATTATGATTGTGACATTTGGCTGTTTGAGAGGGAGTGTAGGTGAGGAGTCATCAGACATACACGGGAAGGATTACTGCAGCTTTTTGCAATGAGGTAAACAAAACCCTGAGTGGACACCAAGGAACAGGGTGGCAACTATTTTTGTGTCCCTACTAGTAAAAAAAGAACATCACTCTGAGCGGTTAGTAGTGATGCCTTGTTACCTCATGACTGTTTTACTGTTTATCATCAGAGGTGGAGGTAACTAATTACATTTACTCACGTTACTGTAATTGCCTAGCTTTTTTGTGTACTTGTACTTTTTTTGAGTATTTTTTTTGAGTATTTTTTTCAGTAGTCAGTAATTTTACTTTTACTTCAGTACATTCTTGCTTGAGTTTTGTACTTCGCTACATTTTAAATCACATCCATCACAGAGAGCAAATGATCAACTACAGATTAAGGGACCTTTCACAATAAGAGTTCAGTCAGCAAAGACGAGAGGAGGGACCTGCTTCAGCTGTGTTGGTTCAACTTTTTGCCATTTCCAAATTTCACAATAAAAGCTGCACGATGAGAAACTGCAGATGGTCGATGGAAGCGAAAAAAAAAGGGGAAAAATATAAATGAGAACCACGGAGACTCGGTTTTCATATGTTGAGCTTATTCCATATTTTTCAGTTGACTCTACAGGATCCTCATTTCAATCAACCCTCTGCAATTTTGTGCAATGCACCTTTAAGAATCTAGTTTTCTAACTTCCACCACTGCTTATCATCACTCTCTCTATAGTACTTGATTCAGTGACGTAGAAACTAGGTGTTTATTAAGTTGCGCTTTGCCCTTGATTTGTTCCTCATTCATTCCTTGATAAGTGCCTACGATTTTGTGTACCTTATCGCAAAGAGTTACCAGTATTTGCCCAGTGCATTAACATGCCTGGGAGGTCCCAATACATTCTTAACATACAAACATAGATGACTACATTCAGATGGGATGCATGGGCTCACACACTCCCAGTGCATTCTTCAAATATCGTCCACTAAGCAGACCAGAGAAACTGAGATTTTTTGTGCATCACCCACAGATACTTTGACAGCCGTTGCTAAGGGAAGGAGAGCGTGTCTGATCCACTTCCCCAACACAGGATTTTTTTGGGCCATTTTTAAACATTCACCTTCACTGGCTGCACATTTACAAGTGTAGGCTTTATTGGTTTATTGCATCCATCTGTGTGTTTGTCCGTTTCGTCCATCAGCTCTGCCCCTCTGAGTTTAACAGCCCCATTCTTGTCAGGACCTCGTCCACACGGGGGATCAGTTCCTCATGGAAGTCCCACAGTCGAGTGTCAACATTGAGCTGCTCCTTTGTCAGGTGTCCTTGGAGGGCCACGCGGACATGAATGATCCGACACACACTGGGTGGAACCCTGACCTCGCCTCTGAAAGACTTAAGCACTGAGTGAACAGAAGTCTGCTCCACCGCGCTGTGATGCACACACACACAAACACACACACACAAAGAATATTATTTGAATGACGCTGCAGGTACTGATTACGCTATTCTCATATAATTAATCCCAATTAATGGGAAAAATGAAGGGTAAAATCCCATTTTAGCTTTCTTCTCATTGTGCCTGCAGGTGAAAAACCAGTATCTCCAATTTTGTTGCACAGTCATCCACCTAAAAAAACAGGACTGTTCTTCTTAGTTACTGTTCTTCTTAGTTCCTGGAGATACATGGATTTCATCCAACAACAGAGTCATATTACTTTGGTTCGACTGTAAGAATAAATAGTTTTTACATGACTCATATGCAAATGTCTTATGAAAAAAAAGCACAATGTGAAACCTACTACTGAAACTGCTGTCTGAATAATTTGACACAGTGTCATAAAAAACAACATTCAGCAAGTAACCAAAATTTGGAGATAAGAAACATGCCTCCAGGATAGACTATCACATAAACAATTTGATCACCCTGGTTTTACACAATATCAAAGGAACTTTTTATTTTGGTAGCATTGGATTACACTATTCACTGACACAATCATTTAATTTTGAAACATAAGTTAAATGTTTTGTGTGAATTATGGTCTTCTTCACATGAACTGAAGTGCTGTGTGTCGTGTGATATATTGTGGAGCTTTGAGAATGTTTCAGATGTTGCAAAAAATGAGCCAAACCAACTGACAGCAGGGCTAAAGTGCCAACAGTTAGCCGTTGAAACGTTAAAATTCTATGTAGCATGTTCGCACTATACATATGCACTTTATTTTGACAAATCTTTTGTATTATGTTTTGACATGACAAAATGTTTTGACATGACAAAATAAATAAATAAATCTGATAATAAAGTCTATATTGTCCCCAGCAGAAAATTAGACGCGGAAATGGCAATCATTTACTATACCAAGCAACAAAGCCAAACAGCAGGACAGACTGTATAAAACGGATTCAAACATTGGTTATTAAGGACGAGAAAATGTTAAAGGAGTTGATCTTTCTAAGAGAAAAGAGGTGTTGTTGCATTTTTTGAAGATCAACATCAGCATTATGCTCAAAACAGAGTTTCCTGTCAAGGATTGTACCCAGTTATTAATAATTATCCTCAGAGTCAGCATTCTTTATTGCAGTCAATGTAAGATTACATGGACACTAAAATCCAAAATCATGCCCTTTGTATGTCTATGCCTGCATGGAATTTCTACAATTTCGGCACAAACACAAATAATATTCTGCCAAAACACATTTCTGGCCATTATTCAATGCCATAATGCATCATTTTCACTTCACTACCTCTCCCTGAATGATAACTAGGAGAGGGTGCCCCCTGTTCCTCTGGTATTCACCACTCAGGCTCTTTGATTTTGCTGATAATCATCTTCAGGTGATTATTGTTGCACCATGTAACTCTATCAATCCTATGTACTCCTCTGTAAAAACAGTCCGAAGTGAAGAAAGCATGTTTCTTTTTTTAAAATAAGTTTACCTTTTATTAAACTCCTTCAAAGTCTACATTATATAAATCTGGACAGACATGGATGTAAACTGCAACCTGACAGATCTGCGGAGGCATATAACCGTGAGGTGGTATTTCTAGTTAACATTTAAGCGCAATAAGTTATTGTCATACAAAGAGACAAAGTCACAGCTCCATAACCTCGATTGTCTTCCGTACTCACTATGACAGAATCACCTGCAAGTTTTAGAATGAGTGATTGGTGATTGGTGATTTTCATTACAACTCTAAAATGTCTGCAATCCAGCCAAGAATGTTAGAGATTAAGATTATAAAGAGAGTATAAGATTATAAAAAGACACAAGAAAGTAGGTGCAGATAAATAGTACTAAAAGTATTAAATAGTAACTTTTTTAGTTTCAGTGTTATCACTACAACACCCCACAGCGTTGAGTATTATATTTAATTTAGACACTTTTTACAGCTTTGTGCTGCATCCCTGTAAATCTTTCTGTTTTGAACAATCCCACCAATACACATGTTCATGGATGAGGGATGTATTATAGGAAAAACCCACCATAAAAAACAAATTGACTGCAACAATTTAATGGGCCTCTGATGAGCCTCAAACGACTGGAAAGTCACACAAACAAACATCAACTGTCAAGTGCCTGCAGTGCAACAGACGCCACACCCATGTGATTGCACCCACAAGCGCACACACACACACACACACACACACACACACACGCATATACATATACACACACACACACACATACGCACATACACAAACCACACATACACACACACACACACACACATACACTAAAGAGCTGTGCAGTTTAGGTAAATGTTCTGTTGATATATGAGAACTGACGGCTGTTTTACTCATCATTTTTTACAGTTGTGAAGCATCACACTGTGTGACCTATTTTAAACCCTGCTCCGATACTTTTTACGCATTTTTTCCCGTCTGTCTGCTCGGTGTTCTGTTGACTTTCTTGCCACCATAAAATGTAACATACATCCGGCATTCTTTCAGTCACAACAGGATACAAGCAGTAATACAGCCTCGCAGGTGTATGCCTCTGCCAACCAGTCACGCACTTCACATCCATGTCTGTCCAGACTCATATAATATTTGTATACACTGAAGGAATCATATTTGTAGTGAAGACTTTGAAGGAATTTAACAAAAAGTATTGAGTATATTTTTTTTGGCAAAATGGAAGTAATCACTATATTGACATGTATGATTCCCCTGAATAATTTCTAGTGAGAAACATACTTTCTCTACCTCAGATTGTTTTTACTGTCTGAAGTGCAGAAACAATTAGCTTGTGGCAGACAACCAGGGGAACAGGAGGCCCTGTGGCTTAGTTATCATCCAGTGAGAGGAGGCGAAGTGATAGACATTCAAAAAAACATGGCTTGGGATTGTGATTCTCCTCCACTAAATGTTTTGAGATGCTGTATTTAAATAGAATGAGGGTAGGCAGTTTTTGGACCTCTATATATAATGCTACTTCTGACCTCAGTTAAAAAATGGAAAACCTCAACTGAGGACTCATGAAAAAATGCAGTGAAATGGCAAGTCCGCTGCTGAGCTGCAGAGCTGTATCATGAAATTCTTATTTCCAGCTCCTTATGTCTGATAAAGTTGTCTCGCTGGCTAATATGGCAAGGAGGGTGGAGGAATATGCAGATAGGCTAGCTACTGTTTGATTGAGCATGAGATAAATATGCTGCATTATAGTCATTGCTACAAACAGCCATCAGTCCCATAACTGCTCTGTTGTAACAGAGCCAAATGGAGGTGTAATATGATGTTGGAAGTCAATAAAGTCAAAATAATTTTATTCTTGGTTTTGAAAAAAAAAACTGTTGTTGGCAGCATACTACAGTATATGTAAGAGAACAGTTAAGGATTCAAGTCAAGTAATGGATGGTATTTTGAGAGAAAAAAAAAAAAGTAGCAGGCCAGTCATTACACCATAGCCCAGTCACTAGAGTGGATGAGGCTCAGAGAAACTGCAGAGGGCTGCAAGATAAACCAAAGCCTCAAACCCACTGTGACTCTGCACTACCAGTGCCTGACTTGTTGTGCTTATTTTGTGTATGCAGTTGTGTGTAGAAGTGGAATAGAAATCCAGCAAATCTTACAGCAAATTATAACAATAACTGTGAATCTATTCAAATATAACACCAATGTATGTTATAGAAGTTTTAATTTTATCAGTTTAATATTTAGGGCAGTAATATTACAGTGATAGATGTAGATCAACAAGGATATTATCACAATAAGTACTCAGTATTTGTCATATGGCCTAGTTTGTTTTTGAAGGTATATTAAATTTGATTTTGGCAGCAAATTTACTTGGATCCCAATGCAGCCCCCAGTGACTTATGATAAGATGATAAGACCCCGTGTGAGACTTCACCTTTTTTGATCAGAAAAGCAACCTACCTCGGCTGGACTATCATCTTGTAGGGATGGTATACTTTTCTGTCTGGCTCCTCCCTGTAGATGTGCTCCAGAATATTAATGCCTGGCACTCCTTCCCACTGAGGCCGGTGAAACTTTCCACTTGGCTCAAAGTGCTTCTTGGGAAAGATGTGATTCTCTATGAAGAACACCCCTGCCTGCAAGACAGAGGATCCAAGTTTGACAGATGTGGTAGAGAAGTTGGAGAGAAAGTAGATATCACAGTAAGTATTAAAAATAATTTTATAATGTTCATGTATTAAAGTTCCAGTAAGATAAAAATAACTGTTTCAACTCTTAAGATATTTTTATGCCTATTAAACAGTAGATAAAAATATTTTCTGTTATTTTTTTAATGCAAAATTTGCATCAGTTCTTCCTGGAAAATAGTATATATAAAAACAACACATTTTTGAGTTTCTCTTCCTACTTGATCAGTCATTGAAAGGGGCCTATTTCAAAACCAAATGAGTCAAATTCAGGAAGGACTAGGCTCTAAAAATGCCATTTCATTGTGATTTAGCGTAATCCATGTCTCTGTCTCCATTTCAAAAACACACACACAAACACACACACATACACATACACAGGCTTCCCTACCTCTGGATGCTGCTGTTGGAGTTTGTTCATTAGAGATGTTAGGTTTCTGTCCTGGTACGGCATTATGATCTCGTCTAAGTCATTCAACAGGACGTAGCGTGACCTGTCCATGTTTCTGTAAATACAGTCGTTGAGCGTGGTCAGCTGGCCGTAGTAGTGCAGGTCCCCTCCGTGCTCTGAGAAGAGCCATCCTTGAGACGGGGTGAGGTGGCGGTCAATTGGCCAAGGAACTACCTCCACGAAACCCTCCTGGCTGTAACTCTGGAGCACACGGTCCACCTCCGGACCACAGCTGGTGTTGTAGATCACCACCCTGTTCACACCCAGCAGCCTGGGACGAGGGAAGCAAAGGGTTAATGATCCAGTAGTCATCTTTTGCCACATGCAAACATACACAGTCACACTTCCATCACCACTCTGTGAGTTTATGTTGGAGCGATAGAGGTGTAACAATTCATTCACGCCACTGGTGCCTCAGTTATAAATGATGCCAATTCAACGGCATCCATCTGCTGAAAGAAATGCAATGAACTGATTCAGCTAAGATTCCTAAAAAAAAGCATCTTATGAGGAATAGAATCTAATTATTTAGTAGAATCTAATTGTGATAATCAAACAGAATACCATGAATTGTAACTGTGTTTTTGTTTTGGTTTTTTTAATATGGCTTAAGTGAGTCTTATGTCTGATTTTTTTTTTTTTAACAATTCAGAAAAACGAATAGGCTTACATTATTGCACATGTTTATTGAACGGGAATAAATTTTAGCTCAAAGCATTAAACCAAATCGTTGACTCGAGTTGAGGTTTACAAATTCAAATTGAACTGAATTGTTCAACTAAGGAAAAATCATTCTTGAATCGAGTCACTAACTAGCAAAATGTAAATGGAATTGAATGACTGTTATAAACTGACAAAAAAGGCAATGGCACTGGCACAAAATGGTGACACTGCCCACCCCACCACACTGCCACATACAACCTTTATTTGTTTTGTGCAGTACACACCTGTACATCTCCAGGGTCTGTGTTAACTGCAGCACATTGTTGTAGTTGCCAAACAGACTGGAGATACACACTGTGAAACTGAACTGGAACTTGTTCACCCCCTTCCCTCCGGACTCCTGATTTTGTACGGGGAGGAAAGTCTGGCTGAATGGTGTCACGTTGTTAGAGTATGGCAACAGTGTAACACTGGGGTGCCTGCAGTCTTGGGGCATCGCACACATGACGTCCGTAGTCACAAACGGAAATCCAAAATTGTCTGAGTGCTGTACAATCCCAGCTGGACTCATGGAGTTGTATAACTGGTTATTACAGCAGAAAACACAGAGAAGAGGTTGAATGGAGTCTCTCCTGAATATGCCAATAATACGTACATCCCCATGTTTCACCCTCTGGTCCATATAGGCTGACACCAGCAGATGTTTGGTGTTGTTGAGATGAATGATGGTCTGTCCAGGGGTCCGCAAAGGGCACACAGACGGAGCCTGATGCTGAGGCTGATCCTGAGTTGGAGTCTGCAGATTTGGGATGGTCTTGTATGCCGGTGGGGATTTGATGAAAAATGTGACAATGAAGACGAAGCCCGCGAGAAGAAGGAAGATGAACTTCCCCTTATATTTTTTCCATTTATCCATTCAAATGCCGACTGGATGGATTCCCAACCTGAGGCAGAAGATATAAACACCATTATTTCAAGAGCCATGCAAACACTACGATGTGGCCCCTTGTCATTGCCACAACAATGTTAACGGGGTGTGAACGCACGTCTTGCACAATTCCAAAATATGCCTTGATAAAGTATGCTCTCCAATTTCTAATGTCTCAAGGATGTTCCAGCAGCCCCTGTCCTCATGATGCCAAAGATGATTTGACTTCACATTCCTTATCAGTCTATTTTTAAACTCTTTTTATCCATTTTACTTTGTGTTTTGTTTTTTACCTGTGTATAAGCCCTTTGTATGTATGTATACATGTACATTTAAGTGCTATATAATAAAGTTCTTCTTCTCCTTCCTCTTCTTGTTCTTATTCACCAGACACTGTCACTATATGTCAGTAAAGAAAGCTGAAAAGAGAGAATTAATACAAGTCTTTGGGAAATCTGAGCTGGGTTCCCCCTCAGGGACTAAAGATGTTACATGAACAAAAAGGAACGAAAATGCCTGTCACTCATGTTACTAATAAAGTGACACCTCACCCTGCATCTCATGTGGTGCAGCAATGTGGCAGTGACAGAGAAAATGGCTTGTTGGTCTTATTATGTCAATTTGCTATATGGCTTACCGACACCCTTTATTTTTCCCACAATAAAATAAAGGAAGTCACAAGGATGATGATTACTCTCTCCCCTGTCTGGACAACTGTAGGTTATCATGTCAACTGCAACATACAAGACGTGATTTATGGGTCACATTGTGACAAAAACATCCTTTGACTCATAATGTCCCTGGGGCTACTTCTTTCAGTATACTGATACCAGTGGGTGGGGCAGTGATTTCAGGGATGTATGGCCGTTGTTGGTGACGAACAACAATGCCGCTACCTTGACTGCTTTCTGATAGGCTGACAATGAATTACTTAGAATGTCGAGAGAAACTTCACTCAGCTCTCTTGCATGCTCTCTCCATGTGTTCGATCAAAAGTCTGATAGTGTGTTCATTCATCCAAGGCATGGCATTAGAGTTTACTTTAGTTGTAATTCAATTCAATTCAGTTCAGTTCAGTACAACTTTATTTGTCCCGAAGGCAATTCAGTTTGACGGCAGAACAGTGCACATTCACCTACACAGACAGCAGCCAACAATCAACAAATTAACAATTTAACATTGTCAGAGATAGCACGCAGGCGTCCTCCTATGTCTCCCAAGGTGAGACATAGGACAAAGTGCAAGGTGCAGAATTTTTTTTTTTTAAACTAGTATATAGGAAATTAAGGGTCAAGGATTCATTCCCACATAGACTGATCTAGGTTTAAAAGTCTGATAGCAGATGGGATAAAAGATCCAGAATAACAGTTGGTTTTCCT